>JAOVVO010000974.1:0-23711 GCA_028564675.1 Onchocerca lupi | reverse complement strand
TATATATATGTTGAATTCATTGGCCTTTTTAATTAGTTGTAAAATTTAAACAATACCTGAGCAGGTGTAGTAGGATCACGTGGTCCGGGTATATTCACAGTAACCGGTATACCATTTTGTACGGGAAACAGGTTGCAATTCGAATAGGGTTGATCGGTATGCGTATTACGACTACAAATTTTCAAATTTGGTTGTTGTTTTTGTTGTTGTTGAAATGGTCCATCTGAAGAGGTTCGCCAAACTGTTGCAGTGAGTTGTAATGGTGTTACAATACATGGCAATAAATCGGAAACAAGTTGTCCACTATCATATGTATTGCGATTACCAGATAGAAGTACCGCTGCTGATGCATCTAAAAATCATTGAAATCATTCATTAAATGGAAAATGAACTTAATAACTTGATAAAGATACAGTTAACAGCTATTATGTCGTTTGTATTATCAGAATAGTGATTATTTTTATCCGCGGATTTATATCATTAAATTTAGAAGAAAAAGAAAAAAACTCTAGAATTTTTCAACAATCAAATAACTTTTCTAAACGTTTCAAACTATCAAAAGTTTTTTCATTAATAGGTAAATTAAATGTAATGATATGAAAATGATACTAGCTTTCACATGAGCACTGCAAGAATAAGCCTGGCAAGCAGGTCATAAAAATTATCAAAAAATTCCATTAATTTAATTTATCCACTAATTAAATAACTTCCGATATTGCTAGCTAACTCGAGATTAAGAAATGTTTAGAATTGTGAGAACAAATTGGAATGACCCTATCGCTTGACCTGGAAGATGAGCTGTTTGAAGCGCTCTGACCAATGGTTCAGCTTCCGGTGTGGACATCAGCACTCTCCAATCCAATTCGTCTTCATTTGTATTCGACCATCGACAATTACTATCAAATCTATGGCAATTCAAATCAGAGGTGACCTGTATGACATCCAGATTTTCTCTTAGATTTGATGGTGCAGCGAACAATGATGGATGCTCATCGTTTACAGCGTTGAAATCAGCCGAATCAGCATATGGTCGTGCGAGACCACCTTAAATTTCAAATTTTAATTTAAATTTTCTAATATGAATGATATTTTTGCCATAACCTGCATGTTCTATAGTAGAAATTGAAGTGAAAAAATTACAGAGCAATTTTCAAAAAGTTTAGAATATTAAAAAACGAATATTTTTGTTGATTCTAAAAATTTGCGCATCAGAAATACCAAGTAATGTGATGATAAAAGTATTTCTAACATTGGATGACTTAAAAATAATGAATTATTGTAATACGAATACCTGATAGGGCTGGAGGAAAAGGTGAATAAGTCCCGTAGTAAGGTGGTGGAAGACATCCATTACCTAAACATTATGATCATTATTTTGTATAAGAAAAGCTTTGATATTTTTATTGCAAATAGGAAATTTTCAAAAAATTCAAATATTCCATAAACTTCTTTTCAGGCTAGAGATGTTGCAAAATCCTTTTCCTTTTTTTTTTTTTCTTTTTTTTTTTTTTTTTGTTGTTAAACATTATAAAATATTAGTAGTAGAACAATATACAGCACTAATCACAAGTTATATGCTGTTTTTTGTTTTGAAAGTAATGATTCAACAAATGCAATTTCAGTATTTCTAGCTTATTTTATTATAAAATTTATAAACATTCATCTTGCTTGTAAATTAAAAATTAGTTTGTAATTAAAATTATTTGAAAATTCTATAAAATGGAATAAATGTTGAATTGAAAACTTCATAAAATATAAAAACAGTGATAAAAAAGGCGTGAAAATTATTAAGAATAGCTTGTCAAAAAAAAAAAAACTAGAAAACAAGTTATAGTGATAATTATATGTCTAATCCTATTTCTTATAATTTTACTGGTAAAGATATGTTATCAATTTATGGGCGATAAGTTGGAGAAAAAAGAATGGAATAGAAATAGCAAGAGGATCTTTAATCGAATACCTAAAATCATACACTATTATCCATCGATTTAAAAAGAAAATACTTGCGTATTAGGTTGAAGATGAAATACAGATGCTCGACGAAAGAACAGAATTTCTACCTAACTTTTTTGTGAATGGAAAGGAAATGGAAAACTTAATCCCTGAATATTTCCAAGAAGGATCGGTATAACCGCTATCATAATTGGTTCAAAAAGAATTCAAAAATTTTTCAGCCTCATTTTTCTTCTCAAATTAGTCTTACTATTTAGAAACTTATTAGTTAGTATACATCAGAGATGCTTATAAAACTGTAAAATTTGGACTAAAAACATGAAATGCTATTAGAAAATAAAATAAAAATTAGCAGAATATTCCTCCTCTCATGTCCAATAAATTATTACTATGTGATAGTCATAATATGTGATCATAATTATTATTATCATTATTCTCATTATAATAATAAATAATTCGTTGTTATCAATATAGCAATTATTTTCATCCATCACTATTATCATCATTCTTATCTTGATCGCAGTTCTGATCATAAATTAATTTACTGCAATTAAGATTATCATTTGCCGTCAATTATTAAAATTTTAGGTTAATTGAATTTCCAATTCCTTATAATTATTCAAATTTTAGATGTTATCGAAAAAGCGAAAGAAAGAAATGCCAACTTACATAAGCGTAAAAAGAAATAAAAGTAATAGAGGAAGGAGTGAATGGTCAGTGGTTGATAAAACATGACGATTTCACGCGAACAGTGGTATCAGTTTAGTTCAGTTTCAAAGGAACTGAATTGCTGTCCACTACCTCGATCGGATGGATGGATATCCATTAAATTTCAATTCCCTCCCATTTCACGTCCTCTTACCTGTCATCCGATCACCTAATGGAATGCTTAATCTTTCCAAATTCCATTTAATCGCAAGCATTCAAACATTTGTTCGACCAGTTCGGTTGAATTTAGTACTCGTTATACAATATTCTCTCCTCTTCTTCCTCTTCATCTTCATCATTTCTCATTTACCTGTCCTATCTCATTTCCTTCTCACCTCAATTCAATCTTTTTTTTTTTTTTTTTTTTTGAATTCATTAATTCATCATCTTTAAAATGCTGTGAAATTTTTAAAAAATGAAAGTTATAAACTCTTTTATCAGTATTAAATACTTTCAACAATTTGAAAGATGTTTTTCTGATGTATCAGATTTTCGGGATTTTTTAACACAAAATTATATCATATCATTTTGCATCAACTTATATTCCGATAAAATTTTCCTTTTTTGAAAAAAAAAAAAAAAAAGCGCAAAAACTTTCAATAATTACGACAAGATGTTGTCTATTTAGCTGTCATTTAGGATTTCAGGATTTGTAAAATTCTGAATTATAAAATGAGTAGAATTGAGAATTTATGAAACTAAAATAATGCATCGCTTGAGGTTTACTTAAGTTATTCATATTCTCGTTTAGTAAACCAAGGGGAAGGTATTCATTGATCAGGGAAGGGGTCAACAAGATTCTCTTTACACATTCAACACTGTCACGAGGGATCATTGATTCCATTCCACTACTAATCATTGCTCGATCGGAGAACTGGTTAAACCGATTAATGCATCCGAATTTAATGCGAGGAAAAAGAGCTGTTTACTGATTAATATCATCATTTTAAAAATTTTCACGTTTCATTTAAAAAATTATTTTTTTTTTTATTTTTTTTTTTTTTTTTTTTTGGAAAATGAATAGAGAAAAAGATAAAAAGTTCAAAATAATACATGTATAACTGACAGAAAAAATTTTGAAGCAAAACAAGCGATTATTATTATTATTATTAAATGGGACAAAATTTAAGTGAAGCAAAATATTTCCGAATTTCTTTATCTTTTTTTCGAGCAATATCATGAAAGAGCAGAAATGATACAGTGATAAAGAATTGAAGTTCAACGAACACAAATCAAAATGGGTATTTTTATTTGCCATTTCTATATATGTATATTGCAAATATTGCAATTCCGGAGGTTTTTTTTTTTTTTCTTCAATTAAAATAGTACCATTTATCACTTCATAATTAATTTTCTCAACAATTAAAAAATTTATAGTATTATACGATGCTAATTTAAAACAAATTATGCAAGCAATTAGCATGTTAGCGTATTTTTCATTGAACATCGTTTGCAGCAGAAAATTAAAGAATGCTTTTTAGTAATTTTAATCATCCAACAAAATGGATCTTGAGTCGATAGCGAAATTACTGCAAAAAGGAATTCATTAGTTCGGCTAGTAAAACAAAAGTGACGATAGAAAAAACGACAACAATGCCATTACCAATTCAGCCAAGCTGCCCCAGAACTGGGCCAACAAACTCTCGACTATGCAGATCACTTCACTTGTATCAAACTTTTCTTCAAAGAGTTTCCAAAACAAAACCAATGGCTAGATCTTGGGAATATCCGATGAAAATATCTCATCGGTTGCTGGATTTTGCATAATAGCAACGAAAATGATATTCTGGATAGGCTTAACGATCCTAAAGTTTTATAGATCAGACTGTATATTGCATACTCATATGCACGAAGGGGAAATATTGAAGTGTAAATTGGAATCTTTTATCAATACATTTATTAAACTGAGATCAACTTTAAAAATTACAAAGGAAAAAAAAAATGAACAAAAAATACTGAAATCATATTATGTGGATTTGAAATCTGATATATCTAAAAAAGCGCTAATTCTAATAGAACTAAGAAAGTCTAAGGAAGCAAAACAGCAATAAATAAATAAATATATCACATGAGGGTTGAAACAAATAATTATATTATATTAAAAATTGTAAGATGCATTAGTTTGTGGCAGTGTATCTTGACAAATAATACTTGACAATTTAATTTTTCTAAATTCATACTGATCTCGTCGAATTTCATGAATTTCCAGGTGACTCATACCAATTCTGAATCATTCCATATTTATCATACATACAATTTTTCTTTGGCTTCTTCGACAAGATTTCTAGAATTTGACTGATAATTCAATAGTTAATTAAATAATACTAGTAAACATTCATTTATACATAAATTTAAAACGTATAGAGGGGAAATGAATATTTCGAAACTAGCCAATAATTATAATAAAGGCCTATTGTCACCTTCATTTACTTTAAAATAGATTGAAAATGTGAATACAACTAATATTATTCTTTCCCAATCTTTCTTCCTCATTTCTCTTTTCATCTTACCAAAAATATGGAATAAAATATTCAAATTTCTAAAAGATACTAAATTAGAAGAAATGAATCATGCAGTAGTTAAATTGAATAAATATCGAAATAATATATCGAGACGAATATTATTTTGCATTTTTTTTCTGGACATTACAAGCGAAAAATTAATCTAAGGACTACATCAAAAACTACGCAAAAATGATCCCTTCTTCTTTTAATATATTAGTTAATTAACAAATAAAAATGTCTAACAAACTCAATAGCACAATTCTGTGTGAAAAATGGAAGAAAAAAATGAAAGATGAATAGAAAACAAAATCCTTTTTACATCAGCAAAAATGATGTGATGGAAAAAAGAATGTAATTAATTAATTGTTGAAGTTTTTCGTTTTTTCTAGCTCTCGAGAATAAAAGGAAATAAGAGGATATGTCAGTAACGGAGATGCTTAATCATCAAAGAATACTAATGACAATCATAAAAAGCCCCAATTACATCTGGTAGAACTTTCGAACTGATTGTCCCCATTCAAAAATATGCACTAGAATGAGATTTAAAGCTATTAAAGCATTAACGGATTATTACTGGAAATGAAATAAATTGACATAAGAGAGAAGAAAAAAAGAGAAATTTATTTGAACAGAGGAAAAATATTTTGAAAATGTATTGATTTTATCCAAAAATTTCAGCATATTTTTGTTCCAAATTGTTAGAAATTTGAATTCAATCAATTTTTTATGTTTATTACACGTTTGAAGGTAGATAAAATCAACATTTTCTTCTTTCTTTTTGCGCACGACAATCACCAGAATAGAAGTGTCACCATAATTTACAACTACTAAATCACCAGCTTGACCTGCTATTTTTCCTGCTTTCAAAGATAGGATACGGTTATTCCATTCTACGGACTTTTTCATAATTTTATACGCACTGAATTCCACATCTATTTTCTAGTGCCTAACTTCTCCATCAACACCTGATAAGCTTTATTACCAAAATTTGCGCTTGAATTCAATTAATTTTTCACGTTTATTTGTGAATTTTTCCCATGAAAGTGTAGGATTTTTTTCTTCCATTTGTTTTTTAAAAAATAGAAAAACTATTATTTAAACTATCAAAATTCGGGATAAAAATTACTTTATAATTGTGTCGAGCAGAAACATAGAAATGCTAAGAATGCGATAATCAGTGAGGAGAAAGCAATTATCGCACCACATCTGAAATTGTTGAATTGATATTTCTGAATATTTAACATTGTTATTTGGTTTTTTCAATTATTTCAATAAATCTTCTATATATCAGAAAATCAGATAATTATCAATTATGTTAAGTACTTACTTCTGACCAACAGGACATTTTTTCTCACATATTTCTCCGTAAAATGAACCCTTACAATTGCACCTGCAAGCAAGCAGAAACGATCAATTTCATTTTGCTCATTATTTGCTCAATAAAAAAAAAAAAAAACTTGTAGAAGAAAAAAAAAAAAAAAACATTTAGATGGATTCTGAAATTTTACGGTCATTTTCTCAATAAACTAATTACATCGAAGGTGAATTTATCAATCATTAGCAGATTAAAAATTAGAAATAATTTTAAACGAAGAAAATTGGCATCACTTCACATCCCTCTCAAACAATTTTTTTCCAAGTGTCAGAATCCCTCTTCCTAAAGGGATATTTGCATGTGACACGAACAAATCCGGAATGGCAAAATTATTCGATAACATTCAGAATGCATTACTATTTTTCCTTCCTTCAAGTCCATTTCAGGGCATTCCGGATCGGATCCCACAAATGTATTCGTTTCGATTAAAAGACGAATGCAGTACAACTCGTCCATCTTTTTTTACGAAAAAATAAAAAAAGCTAATAAATAATCGAGAACCTTCCATCGACAAGTTCACCATCATTTCTACACTTGATAATTTTATCACAGTTATCACCCTCATATTCATCGGCACAACGACATTTATCACCCGCATTACGCCATCTCCTTTCATGTTCTTCAAAAAACATTCAAAATGAATTAATAACATCGTTGTTAATTACACTATAGTTGGCAGACAATAATAAATACAAATAAAAAGACCAAAAGCACAATAAAAAAAATATTTTTCGAACTTTTAGTTACTGTTAAAACTTTTTCAACAGTAAGGTTTTTTTTTTTTCCGTCTATTTATAACATATATCTTCATTAGGAAATGAAATTTTGTATTTGATAAGTGGTTAGTAAATTAAATTTTAAATAATTTTGAAAAATGTCGCAAGAAATATTCAGCAACCTCTCGGAGCCATTCGCCAACACGCAAGTCGTTCGCAATTTCGGCCATCCCAAGGGGCCCGACAAATGCATTCAATCTGTTTCGAGCCGATAGCGATCGTTCCATTATGTTGACAGGAATTCGGTGTACATCTAAAGATTGGTTTAATTTCTTTATTTGAAACTACTCGAGTTTTTTTAGTCTAAAGTTGACAAAGCAGAAATTGGTATCACCAAAATTCACGCATTCACATAGAATCTTATAATCCGCAAAATTTACATTATTGTCAAAATTAAATCGCTTTATTCATTTCATAAATTATTTCTGTTTGCTTAGAATTATTCGTGTAAGAGCAGATAAGAATTTAGAGTAGAAAAGATCTTTAAAAAATATATTGAAATCTTATTTTTGTCTTTCGATTCATTTTTTATTTCATCGAAAAAAAGTATATTAAAAAAAAAAATTTTTTTTTTTTTTTTAATTTCAGCATCATTAAGAAGTAAATTTGACTGGTTTTTTTTTTTTGAAATTTTTGTAAATTAAATTCCATTACACATAAAAGGAATAATTTTATTCTATGATATCAGTAATTATTTTGCTAGTTTCCATCTTTGGTAAATTTCGTAAATTTAGATAAATATGGAGAAAAAATTATTCAAAAATTCACGATATCATTTCGAAGTTCCAATTCAATGATAAATCTTCATTTAATTCAGGAATTTACTTCGATTATCACTTAACGAAAGATAAGATAATTTAGAGACTAAAATGAGCAAATTAAATCAAAAATAAAACTTACACGCTATTATACAGGGAATAGCCAGTAGGACATCCATAGTATTCGTTGCAAATTGGTCCTTTCCATCCAGGTTTGCATTCACACTTATTATTTTTCATTCTTCCATGCACTAAATATGGCATTTAGTCTTATTTGCATTGTATATTTAGCATATTTTCAAAAATTTAAAAATCTCGATGTGAATGAAGTATTTCGTAATAATATGTAGAATTCGACAAATCACGTTTACAGCATTTTGAATCAACTTGTATTAATTACTTAATTATATTATGGATCCCGTCTGAATCCTACAGGAAAATAATGCGGAAAAATGAACTCACTTCTCAAAGTACGACATTTCATTTCTTCATACTCAAAACTGAACTTTTCACCTCCAGCTTTAGTTTCTGAATATTTATCACATTTCTCTAGACCTCCGTTTACAATTCCGTAACCGTAGTAGGAATTCAAACTACAACCTTCCGGGATCAAATTAAGTGGAAGCAACTCAACGTATTCATCATCTTTATCTTTATGCCGTTCTTGGCATACAATAATTGGTGCCAGTAATATGCACGCTAATAATTGTATCATTCCAAATTTCATTGCTGAAATTAAAAAAAGAAAAGAATTATTTGTAAATATTTGACAGAAAAAAGAAAAAAAAAAAGCAAAAAACAAAAACAAGGAAGTTTATAATTGTACAATGCATAATTTAGAATGAATAAAATCAAAAATAAATTCTCATCGAATCATTACATCCAAAAAAAAAAAAAGAATAATTAATTTTGACACTAATTACATTGCCCATTGTTGTCCGCGATCATTATTTCATTGAATAGAGAAATGTAGTGATTCAATAACAATACGGTAACTTTTTTTTCTTCTTTTAATCAATACTAATGTTTATGACAAATTTATAAAAATTGAATATTAAATTTACGAATTTTATTTTAAAGTTGATAGTGAAAGGAAAAATATGGCAACTTCAAAGTAAAGCAAATATATGCAGAATTCATTTTTTTTTTTTTTTTTCTTTTCCTCTTTCTTTCCTTGCTCACTTTCTTTCATTCGATAATGAATTTTTACGCACAAAACAGGCAGCAATGAACTTTTATTTTTTAAAAAAAAAAAAAGAAAAAAAAGAGCAGAAAAAGATTGTTTAGAAATGAAATAATCGTTACAAACAAATTTTTTTAAATTTATAATTATTATGATCGCGATGACAAATAAGAATATAAGGAAGTGACGAACGATATATGTAAGCGATGTTTATGTTTATAAATAAATCCAAAGTTTGTCCCGGGAGAAGAAAGAAAGAAGAGAAGAAGGAGGAATGAGGTGAAATGAAAGAATGAATAGAGTAAGTAAGCAAGGATAGATTAAAATTATGATGGGCCATACTGATAATGGATCAATAAATATGATAATTCGATTTTTTTTTTTTTTTACCGGCAATTTAGAAGATCTTGTTAAACAATTCAAATGGTTTACCGATAGCAGTACTGATAAAAAGTTTGAATTGAAAAAAAAAACAAAAAAAAAGAAATTATTAATTAACAAAATTGATATTGATGAAATTAAAAATACTACTGACAGAATCAGTATCGCAAAATGATTGATACCTAAATGGCATATCATTTTTTACATGCAATATTTGTGAAAATATTATAAACAAACAAAAAATCTGGCGATGCAAAAAATAAAGGAAAATGAAAAATTGATAAGTATTTAGAACAATTACTCTTCGGTTTCTTATCTTTTTTTTCATCATTTTTAAACTGATATTAAGTGAAGATTTTCTGTTCTGAATTATGAATTAAATTTGTAGATTAGTAATTTTCATTAATTTCTTGCAAAAGACAAAGTTTGAAAGTATAAAGGACAAAAGATTGGGACTTATATAAATGGACAAAACTAGATAAAGGATAAAACTTGAGAGGATAAAGTTTCTTCCAATATTTTCATGTCTTCAGTAATTTCGGTGTTCATATCTCCGAAAAGTTGCTAATCGATTTACATTTTTGATATGATTCGATTTCAGTGAATAAAGTTTAATTTTTCCCCCAAGATTTCAATATTTTTCAGAGATGTTTCAAACACTGTTGGAATGCTTAAATGACTGAAATAAATTAATGGAATTGATTTTGACAATTAGTAATTTGCTTTCTCGAGTCCTTCAATATTATTATGCTCTCGTAATATATTTAGCGTTCGAGAAAGCAAAAGTATCGTGGTCAAGATTACTGAGAACTTTTTTGGCATCTATAATGTTTAAAGAATAGATTGCTATGGAAACTATTCCTGAAATTCACTTGGTTATTTCAGAAAGTTTTTTAAACAATACGAACTGTTGCTAAAACATCTGTCCGTGACTTCAACTTTCGTCTTACCTCTAATTTAACCATGAAATTTCGAAAATCCCATATGAAAACTTAAATGCGAACTTGCAATTCTAACCGAAAGAGACTATTCTCACCAGATTCTCGATTTTTCTGCAGTCGTTAACCTAACGTTTATCCAACGAACTGATGGAATTCGAGTTTTTTACCGTAATCTTCAATAACAGATTAGTGAACGGAAATTTGCTTCCATTGATATGCAGGTTAAGAAGAGATTTTCGGATTAAACCGTTAAAGAGCAGAATATGTACTTTTCATCCAAGATCCGAATGAATTGATTACATTGCTTTTTCATTGTAATTTTCGGTAATTTTAGTTTGAGATTTTTCGTCTCAAATTTTTTCCATACAAAGTGAGAGAATATAATCATACGATATGCATAAAAAGAGAAATACTTTTGAAATCATATTTGCTCATTAATGATCTTTATTTTTCTAGCCAAGAGCTCAAAAAAAGTAGAGGATTCAAAAAGTTTACTTTCAGTTATTGATTCTCTCCTGCAGATTCACTTAAATTTTGCGGTAAGTTCGAAAATTTAAACAACGAACTACAAAATAGATTGCTTAACATCGTAGTCTATCCTGGTATGAAATGTGAGAAGTACAACTTTCGTTGTGGGAATTGTAATACCTATATCTTTTTATGCGATTGCTATCATCGTAGTTTACAAATGATCTGTTGACCTTTTGTGATCTTAAAAGGCCACAAATAACAAGAAAATGCCAGTTTCTTATGACACAAGCATCATTACATTAATTTTATTACAATTTTAGTTCTTAATTGACGCTAATTTTGTGATATTTTTTTTCAAGGCCACCATATAGGCAGTTAACTAAAATAACAAGCCAATATGAAATTAGAAAGTCAATTTTCGCATTAATTCGAAAGAATCTTCGCTCATCTTCAACCATCAATAACTTCTTCCTTTTTCTTTTTACTTTTGCAAACCTACAAACAAACAGTGGATAAAAATGATGATAATACACCATTTTGCATTGCTGCAATTTTCACATCAAATAACCATACCCCATTGCAGCGATTTAATTTATTGAAAAAGAGAAAATAAACAGGAAAATAAAAATGATAAGATAAAAGAGGATGAGACAAAAATTCAACAAAATTACCCCAAAATGATGTTCGACCAACATTATATATGCCATCGCGTTGTCTATGCGTATTCACGTTTAGTAAATTTGAAAAGAATGCTTTAGCAAAAAAAAAATCGATATTTGGAATAGTAGTAATTATTCAATGGAAAGAAACGCTTTGTAATAAAATTGAACAGCAATATAGAAAGTAACTTCGTCACCGCAGATGACATATATCTATCTGAATTTGAACATTTAATGGTAATGACAAAAGTTTTATTTTTCATTTCATTTCGCTTACTCCAAATGAAACGAAATATTGCTTGCTTGAAAAGCAGGAAAAGATGGGACAAGAAGAAACGGGAAAATTGATAAGAATGTGATTTCGTGAGTTTAAAAATAGCAGTTGAAGACAAATTTCTTCGTTTCTCTTTTTTTTTTTTTTTTTTTCTTTCTTTTATACACTATCATTATTTAGTGTTAAAAATATTACATTTTGGAGGAGAAAAAAGAATGACATAAACGAGATCAATCATATAATGTAATTGTAAAAAAATAAAATTTTAACTGAAAATATAATCATTCATGAAATGATTTGATTCAATAAATCATTGTCGCAAATGATCTTTCCTTTTCCTTTTTAGTCATCAATTATGTATACAATTCATTGAATTTTACAATAATCAATCACATTAGAGAAATTGAATTAGCACTGAAATAAAAGCTGATAGTTAATAATCTCAGATATCTCTTTGATAAGATGCTATGCTATTTGAATATTACTGAGACGAAGTTGATAAGTTATCATTATGCATCAAATATCTCGAATTATTTGCGATGCGAATTAATGAAATAATAAAATTAGTAAGTTGATTAAGCAAAATAGCTTAAAGCTACATAATAGTATTAGAAATATGGAAACTTAGCAAATAAAAATGGTAAAATACAAAGATCATCGAGAAAAGTGTGCGAAATTTCTTGGATGTAATGCCCTTTTGATGCTTTTGAAAAGATGCCAATAACAAAAATTAAAAAAGGCAACAACAAAACAGATTTTTCTATCTTTGTTTTCCTTCCTTCCTAAGTTTCTTCCTTCCCGAAATTCAGTTTGGAAGCCTAATCAGTCTTTCTGTATTTCTTTTTTTTTTCCTGTTTATTTTAGAAATTTCCACATTTATTCTTTTTCTACATACGGCTCATATTCTTGCCATTTTCTCGGTTTATCCATTTCAGTTGTAGACAACTCATTCCTTCTTATCTCACTGTCGAAGTCGAACATTTGACAAATCCTTTGAGATTTTAACACTTTGTTTATTTTTCCATTTAGGATGATAGATCTCTTCAATCATGAAAAGAGGTAGGAAGAAATCCCGCCTTTTCTCATCTTGAAATACGTCATAATTTTTACGTTTTGTGAATTTTTCCACCAGCACATCAATCGCAACATGCATAATTTAATTGCAGTCGCAAATATCGATGGTAATTTTTCAACGAAAAAGGGAAATGAATTTGTCAAAATTATTGCGTTTCCATAAGTACGTAACTTCTTTCTTTCATATATTACGTCTCCTTTGGCATTCTCAAAAAAAATCTCGAGTAACGACGAGTTTGTATATTTTTCGATACTTTCGAATCACTGCTTGAATCAAATTCACTCGTACTAACTTCAGATGGGACGATATCTTGAATGGAAATAGTCAGAAATGACTGAACTTTATATCAAATTTCTTGCAAATAGTACTATTACGAGAATCTTTTCTCCACACACATTTATGAATCATTTTTAAAGTCCATGGGGAAAAAAGTGAGAAAAAGTACATAAAATTAATTATTCATAAAATGGAACAAAAATGACAATACATAACGAAATAATGCATCAAAAATGATCTGAATATTCAAATTTAAAATATGTCAATGATGAAAAGAGAGAAAAAAAAACTTAAAATTAGCAAACTATTTAGCTAATGCTGTTGCACTGAACCACCAAATAATAATAATTACCATTTAGGCAATAAAACAAACATGGCAAATGTTTCATGTAAATGATGAGATTAATATCTTAATGGAAGGATCGAGATTTAATCCCGCTGAGAATTTAACTTAATACTAATTAGTGATAATATTAGTTATTGCATTATCAAAATGGGCAAGTCTTTAAATTGCTTGATAACGATGAAACTTATGTAGACTTATTGTCCTAGATCACACTTGCTTAGCTGAATCTCAATGATTCATGGAATGAAAATCCTCTTCTAAGAGAAGAGGACTGAATTTTAATGAGAATCCTTGATCTTTCATTGTTTCTAATATTTACAAATAGTTTAAGATGAAGAGAACTTGCAAATCTTCGGGAAGATTCAACCTCAAGAGCGTCGAATAGAAAGGTTCTGCAAATTGTTATAACTTAAATGACTATCAATCATTGTAAATAACTGAAAATATCATCCAATTGTGTAGTTCTTAAGGAAGTTTTAATATTACGAATGATATATAAATATAAATAAATAAATAAATGAATATATATTAATACTAACTAATATTACGAATAACAAATATAAAATATTAATTTTGTCATTTTATCAATAGAATGATTTCGCATCCTCAAAGCCTGGACTACTGAACTGAAAAGATTATCACGGTTTGGAAATGATAGCTATTAAATTATTATCCTCATTCGAGAAGCAGTAAGGTAAGAAGACAATATCAGATATTAATCAGGAATGATTATATGATTCAATCTATTGATATCTTGATCAAGAAGTGTATTAATCGACATGGTTTGATACGATTATGAGCAAGCAAAGTTGAATCCTTTTTTTTTTAAAAAAAAGTAGTCTTTAACCTTGTATTTTTAATCAAAAAAAAAAACGTAGCATTATTTAATTCTTACCAAGAAAATGTATTTTTTTATAATAAAAAAGCTTTTCTTGCCCTTTATGCAAACTGAAATCGAGGTTTGATTTGCTTGCTTATAATCGACTGTAACTTTGAATCAAATTAGATTATGTCCGATATATGAATGCGCTAAAGTCATGCTGCGTTTTGCTCCAAACGAATCATTTTCAAAACGAAAAAATTTCGCAAATTTTTAAGATCTTGTAGCGCGAATATGTATTAAGATTCTCTATTGTTTGCTATGATCAAACACTTTAGATTTCAACGTTGACGTCTGATTTCAAATGATTCGAATTTATTGTAATTCTATCTTCACTTACTTTGTCCTTTGTTGTTTCAGTGCAAAAAAAAAACTTTTTTTTTTTTTTTTTTGCTATTCTTTATTTTCTTACGGAAAGGTATTGATGACACAAACTGGAATTTTATAAATTCAAACAAATATAAATAGAATAAAGTTTAATTATAAGAACATGCTATAATTATCAATGAAAAAGTCTGCTTTTAATGCTGCAGAATTCAAGTTAATCAGCTTAATTACTTGTTACAGTTCATGAGTTATTTCCATCGCATAAACGAAGACCAATGTAACTTTGAAAGTTTCAACAAACTCATAATTCTATTGCTCTTCCTTTTTTAAATTTTAATTCAGGCTATCAAGCTTCCCGAACTTTTTTTTTATTTGCTGTTTCTCATTTTAAACGGATATCTTCTATCCCATGAAAAAATCGTTCCACAAAATTCGACAATTAATTACTACTCAATTGTCATCAGCTTTTTTTTTTTTTTTTTTTGAAATACATATGCACTTTTCTCTTTAATTTTTCGAATTTGGAAATTTTGTTTCTATTTGACTAATGGCTCTTTTCAAATTGCCTAATCTTCATCAAGCACTTTCTGAGTTTCATAGGAGGGATTGGATGACGAAGGAAGACATTTCTGTCATTCTTAAAAAGCCTTGACAAGAAAAGAAGGAGAATCTAATAAGAGAAACCTCATATTGGCCAGGTTGATTCATTCCTTTTTTTTCTCGCTTAAAAGCGATCTAATGCCATTTTAAGAAGTGATAACAATGATAATATGATTGTTAAATTAATTTTTCATTAATTTCGCACAGCAATTGATTATGCCTGTTTTAATTACGAAGTTCTGTGCGCATGGTTGACAAATTTAAGATTTTGTAAATTGTTAAAGAAGAATTTTAAATATATAAAATATTATAGAAAATAAAATTAAAATACAGAAAAATTGGCGCTTATATGAAGAATTCAATAATTTGATTACTTCGAGTTGCTGAAATCCAACAAAACATGAAAATTAGCGACAATACGTTCATGAACTATCGATTTTTTGCTTAATTAATAAATAAGAAACAAATTTAACTAGGTAATACTACTCAGTATGCAGTTCAGAGAGCTCAATAATTTATTCCAGTCTAACGGTGCAAACTTTGATCCCTCACGAATATTTTACTCTAGAGCGAAATGCCTTTTTAATGGGCTATTTATTTTTCGCTGCTTTCTTTGGGAATTTTAAAAACTTTTGGGAATTTCATCTTTTCCTCTTCATTTGATATGCAATTCTGATCTTGATTAGTATGTCGCAGCTCAAATTCGCTAAATCGCGAAATAAAAGCTGGCCTGCTCAATTAACAAGATTACCATCAATGTATTCCTTTAATCTTACCGAAGTACTAATGCATGCTAAAATATGTCGAATTCTCTTATCCTTGGCTAGCTTCCTCATTTATATACAATGTATATCTTGAAAATGATGTGAATTTAGGAAGAAATACTTAGGAAAAAAAAGACCGATCCATTCTCGCTAGTTTTGTTTCTCACTTTAATATTTTAGCATCTAAGCAATGCGGAATATCCAGAAAATATCAAAGAAACTTCTACTTTTGCATAATTCCCTAATTATATATGAAGTGATAACTTAAATATTTTTGTAAGTATTGAAAAAAATTCAAATTGTTTAAGTAAAAATAATTTTGAATATTTGAAGTCAGGTAATTTCGGAAGTAATTATTTAATTTCATTAATAATTTTATGCTTTAATACTATTAAGAATATAAGAACATTATAATATTTCAGTGCATTCCGATATACTTATGCATATTAATTTCTTTTAATTTTTAGTTCTGAAATCATTCTATTTTCTCCCACAGCTCACTGAAGTATGAGCAATTCATTTATAAACCAAAACCAAGCATAATATTTCAATAATTTTCCAAAACTTAGCAATTTAATCCGTTACAAAAAGCATCCAATCGATGTAATTCTAATATCGAGTTGAATTTAATTCAAATTTCATAACAAATAATTTTTTAAATGAAAAAGAAAAAAAAGCAGAAATTAAAAAAAAAAAAGCAAATGTGTAAAGGAAAAGGACAATAATGACAGAACGATTACAACTTGTTTGACATATTTGATCTTTCACTTTCTCCTTCAACCATTTAAATCATAAAAAAATTGAAAAATTTTCGAAAACAAAAAGAAACGCGAAACATTGGAATAAGATTAATGAATGCTTGTCTTCATTTTTTCTTCTCAACAAATGGTTAAATGTTCCGCAAGAATGATAAAATGTCAAATATATTACCCAATTTGGGAAAAGAGACAGAAGATCGGGAGCAAAGGTTTGCTTGAAAAGGATAAAAATGATAAAATGCTCGAAATGTTATCCAATTTAGGAGAGGACAAGAAATTGAGGGAAAAAAATTTGCATGAAGAGGAGGAAAAAAGAAGTGAAAAAGTTAGCCTATTCGATATTATAACTTCTTGTCTCGTTTTTTTTTTTAAAAAAAACTTGACCATAACTGTTGAGAAGAGAGGATTAGAGAGCTAAGAGAGATGAGGAAGAGAAGGTTGCAAGATTTGGCCTGAACTGCCATTGCTATTGCTATTAGAAAAGAATGGAAAAATAGGCTCGAAATTGCCAGGATGAAATCGACGACACATCATTCATCCATGAATGCATTTTTTTTTTCTGCTATCCTCCCGCCCCCCCCCGCCCCCCCCCCCCGCGGCTTCATTTTCATTTCTCGTAACCTCTTCCGCTTTGATTCATATTGAAAAATCTCCTTACAATTTTAAAAGAGCAAATTCATTCATTGAAAAGTTAGTTTCCATGTCGGAAATTAGATAATTTCCCTGAGTGTTTGAAATTTTAATCAAGATTGAATGATTTGAAGACGGAAAAAGAGAAGCAAAACAATTTGAATGGGGAAAAATAAATAAAGTTTAGTGTTTTGGAAACTGAAAATTCAAGCAAAAGAGAGAAATGTGATGTATCATTTCATATTATTCTTAATTTCAAATTATTTCGTAAATTGTTGATTTCATAGAAATACGTATATAATAGCTGATGATTAATGATTATTGTATATTTTCTTCTTCAAGAGTAAATCAATTATGGTTATTAGTAATCATTTACAATAGACAAAATTTAAAATTTATTAACAAATTGCTTTGGGATTTCTTTGTTTGTTTTGATCATAAAAATTTGATTAATAAATTAGAAAAGCTAAACTTTTGCAAATGTCCAGAATTAAAAAATTATGTGACGAAATGAATATAGCATAGATCGACATAAAAGCTGAATTTATTTATGCTTAACTTTTTAAAATTTTTGAAGTTGGTTCGAATGCATAGTATGATTATGTAAATTTACCATAATTTGCTTAATTTAATTGCACTCACCAATGAATGCTAGAAAATTCTCGAATTTCGTGTCATCAGCCAGAAATTACCTTGGACAATTGCAGTAATTAAATGCATTTGCACTACTGCTGTTACAATACAATATATACCATGTGGAATAAGGTTGAGGAAATTAAATTGCTTGATTAATTGCAAATTTCATGTTTATGCCATGGAACTAGCCTGCATTTTTATGCATTTCCCTTTTAGGCCAAAAAATAACTGTCATTTGCTTCAAAATGCAAATATGTACGATATCATCATGAATTATGGAGCAATTTTAGCATGAGAATATAATATGCATGTAAATCATCAAAATAATTAGCTAGCGATATATTTTGAAATAAGAATGTAAAAGAATTTGTATGATTTTGAATTGAATTTAAAATATCTCTGCCAAAATTTTTATGCAACAATTAAAATAAAATTTCAATTTTTAAAGACAAGGCAAAGATGCATTTATCAATTTATATGGTTTGTTTTTAAAGTTGGATTTATACGATTTATACGTTAAGAAAATCGTTGGTCGGAATACTGAAATGAATTTATCTCAATTAATTAAGAAATTATTTTGAAAAAGCTTTTTTTTTTTTTTTTTGAATCTATGAGCAAGAACTTTTTGAAATTTCAGTATAGCCGGATAATGCTAAACATTATTGAACAAGCGGTTAGTTGAACTAGAAATTTTTGAAAAGGAAATTAGGAAGATTGAAGAGAAAAGAGAATTAGCAACTATGTATAACTTTAATGAAAACTGAAAAAATTGGACATGAGATGAATGCTGAATTAAACTTAATGCTTTTAATTAAACTAAATGCTTCTCTAAAAGTAAACTTTTCATTATTATTTTCATCATCGTTAACATCATTATCATCTTCCTAATGGTATCATTATCCCTCGGGCTATTACCATTCTTAACAAATTAGTTTCTAAAATAGTATTGTTATTTTTGTTTTTCCAAAATTTTCTAATTTTAATTAAATCTTTTGGTTTGATGATGTTTTTCTATTTTCTGTCTTTTTTTCTTCTTTTTTTTTTTTCTGGCCAAAAATTTCTTGCTTTATACTTTCATGCACGGGGCAAATAGAAATCGTTTCAGCTTCAATGAATAGCTTCTTATTGAATATTTAACATTCTTAATGAAAAAAAAAAAAAAAAAAAAAAAAAACAGTTGTAACAACCAGCAACTCAGCAATTTGGCAACTTATTAATATTTCACAACATCAATGCCAAATACTTAGAAGATTAGGCCTACAAAGAGCTAGGCTTACTTCATTTTCTCCTTAACATTGGCAAATAATTTTCCATTCACTTGTGACAAAATAAGTGAATGATAAAATGATCAATACAGGATAACATGAGTAATATGAATAGCATAAATATAATCTTATAAAAGATTATGCATCATAAGTAAAAAGTTTTTAGTACCACTATAGTAGAAAATGATGCATTCTGGTAAAGTGAAAGCCAAAACTTTGCTGACAAAAAAAGAACATCGCTAATCGATAAGGAATTTTTATGAGAAAGAATCAAATTGTGGAATTAAGAATCAATATTTTTTGTGGTTCCGTTTCATTGAAAACAGTTGAACTAAGAACTGAGATAACTTATTAGATTATCATTGAATGATCTATAGATTCAAAAAAGATGACTGTCGAATTTGATGAGATGAATTCTGGTTTCAGCGAGATGATTGAACAAATAATACAAATGACTTGATGAAAAACAAATTTCTCACAGTTCTGCAGATTGTCGAAACAGGAGCAGGAATATTAAACAGTTTTTTTGCATTGTCGAGAACGAAGTCGAGAACGGAGGATTTGGTAGTGAAAATACTGTTATAATAGCACAACTGGACAAACAGTACAATACTGTGAACAGTTTATAGATGAAATGATTGTATCACTGAGAACTGACTGGCTCATGAGTCAAATTTAGGCTATCGCATCAAATACAATCAAAATTCAATACCAAATAATCGTAACATGAAGCTTTGATTCAATTCCATTGGATTTTTTATTGCAGGTAAGTTATGATATCAATGCTAAACTTCTCAGGTCGTGAAAAAGACATTCTCTAGACTTGAGGATTTCGATAATTTTTAGTAGTGCTTGATGCAGATCGTTCGTTTCTTAAAATTACAAACATCATAATGATTGCTGAAAAACCTAATTAAAGTAGTATGGAATGGTTTATGGATTACTTCTAACATATTTTAGAAGGTATTATATTAACTTTATAGGAGTTGTTATGAAAATTTTTGCTTTCATTTTTTCAAATTAAAATTTCAGAATTTAATCCTTGAATATAAATTATTTAGTATCACTGGAGAAAAGAAAGATTGAATAAAAATGCTCAGCATAAATGACTGATCTTCAAGAAAATGGGTTGATATGGACGAGAAATATGACCAATGATAAGGATTTTCATTGGGTGTCAATTTTTCATTAATAATAAGTCAAAATCGAGAATTAATTGATGCAATTTCTGCTCAATATTTTCGTATTTATTCAAGAAATATTCTCCTATAATAATGTGCTAATGTGTCGATATATATATGAGAACACATGTTCTATGTAAGATTTATGCGATTAAATTTGATAGTGATTAATTTAAATCCAGTTTATTTCCCAAAAAAATTGATTTTTTTTTTAAGAAAAAAGAATATGATATAAATTCAGGCAGTTTTGAAATAATCGAAATAAAAAAAACCTTGTTTAAAGTAACTAAATTTTTAAGCTTTCAACTTTAACTAAATATCTTGGGTTAGTTAACATTTTTCATGATAAAAATTGGATAAGCTAATCACAAAAACAAAGTTAAGTTTGTAAAGAGGATTTCGGATGCAATTTCTAGCAATCTTGAGATTGTTTATTAGATGAATTAAATTAGTTTTGCCTTTTATTGAAGCTCAGTAAATAAATTGGTGAGTATTTGCAAGGTGAGAAAGGAAACCATAATTTGATTTTTTCTTTTCTTTTTTTTTTGTTATTTGATAAATGATTTCCAATTTCACTTTTATAAAGAAAATTTTGTAAAAGTTAAACACTAAGTCTGTTGTAATACATAGAAACATTAGTCGTATATAAATTCCTAACGGATCCTTTCCGTAGTGCTCAAGACGAATGAAACATCAAAATTCAGATGCAATAAATAGACAGAAAGATTTAACATATTTGTTGATTAATTTGATTTTGTTCATCTTACTAAGTGAAAAAGAATTTAATTAAGTTTTTGGCAAAAAAAAAAAAAATAAATAAAACCATCTTATAATCATAAAAAATATTGTCTGCAAATTTCCGATCTATCAAAAAAAACTTTTCATGCATTAAAAAAAATCCTATCGATAAGTTTGAAACTTCAATACATTCTGCATATTTCGAACATTTAAGGAAACTTCTGCAACTTTTAATAAGTAATCCTAAAAAACCTTTGACGATAAATTAATAAATTAATTTTCAAAATTTATGCATCTCTGGAAAAAATTTCAGAAATTCTTAGAATAGTAATGATGATGATAATCTGCTTCTGTACCTTCTTATCAACTGTTGTAGCTATTTAGCTGAAATTCCGAATTATCAAAAATGAAAAATTTGAAAATTAAGTTGACAAATGTATTAAGGAATGAAGGAATAAGGCGTCAAGGCAGGTGGAAAAAAAAAATGAAATGATTGTGTACCATAGGAAATTGCCATTAATAAACGAGTTGTAAGGCAATTATTATTAGTAATAACATCTTGTAAATAGTAAATAATTATTCTGATGTCGATTATGCAAGAAAAAAAAGTTCTTGCATTATTATTCGAAAATTTCAGTAATACTACTTATTTTATCGATTTTCAAAAATAATATCACATAGTGGAAAAACTTTTTTCTTCTTCTTTTTCTCCCAAAATTTCAAAATGATTTAGTGATTTTGAATTTTAAACCTGCTGCATATTTAATGCTAAAACATAGGTATGAATAAAATTTTGTAGTCTTTTTAGAGGTTTCTGAAAAAAATACAAATATAAGTAGATTTGAAATAAAATAATTAATATATACACAACAATTTAGAAACTATGATAAATTTTGCAATTTAGAAACTATGATAAATTTTGCCATACGATAATTAATCTGTTCGAAATTCGATTAAGAAATTATGCATGTTTTTACTCAAATAATTCGCATTTGAATTATATCAAAAATTAATCTATTTATTGTCATATTGCATGCATTTATAGTTGACGGCACTTATTTTTGTTGATAATGTTAACTTGAATATTCAAATTAATTTCTTTAATTAAATAAAACATTCTTTCTCTTGCCTTTTCTCTCTCTCTCTCTCTCTCTCTCTTTCTCTCATTCTATATCTGTTTCTGTTTTCGTTCTCTTTTATTATTCAATCTGTTCCTTATATCGATTCTAGTGCTTTTTTTTTCTTGTTATTTCATTAAAATTTATTTATTTTTATTAGTTGTAGAAAAGCTATTACTATCCATAATATTATTTCATATAAGCTTTGAGGTCGACGAAGGAGAACGAATCAATACTTGAGAAAGGTCTCAATTACACTCATACCTGTACTGTCTAGACTAGCTGACTTCATTATGCATCGTTTGATTAATACTTTTTAACGAAACTTAGGAAAAATTTACTTGAAGGGAGAAATTCATTTCCGGCAATATTCCTCTTGTTTGTTCTTGAAATTTATATTAAAATCCGAATTTTAAAAAGCTGAAATGATTAATTTGATGAAATTTAATTCTTGGACTGATGAAACGAAATTAGAATGAAATTTGAAAATTCTTCAATCTTTCGTTACATTGTTGCAATAAAAAATATCAGATCAAAAACGATAATTCAGTACTTTTTTTTTTTCATACTTTTTCCAATTTACTCCAAAACTTTATGTCTTTTTTAATTAAACTTATTGAGATAATATGCATTTTGCTTCATGCTTCATAATAATATTTACTTCAAACTATTATTATTCTGCGCTGTCATCCTAGAAGTGTTTACATAAGCCAAGTGTGTAAACATATGTTGATATATTATATTATGCGAGTTTTTTTTTTTTTTCTTGAATTTCTCTTTTTTTTTTAATTTGTCAGAAAAGTCAATCGATTATTTCACATATATATTTCCTGTTCAGTATCCGTTTACACTTTTCGATGCTTAACCTATTTTCTGCTGAGTATCCGCTATTTTATGCTCAATTGATTTCCGTTGAATTTTCTGTCTAAACTATTCTAAATTTAGTCTTGTTTACTGATTAAATACCCGTCCACGTTATCTTGTATCTAAGTTGTTTTCCGTTGAATATCCGTTCACATTTAATTTATTTTTCGTTATCCTTCAAAAATATGTGCTTTTTCCCTCATTCATGTGCTTGTTTTTTTTTTTTTTTTTTTTTTTAAAATAATTTTTTTTTTTTTTTTTTTTTTTTTT
>JAOVVO010000973.1:0-23766 GCA_028564675.1 Onchocerca lupi | reverse complement strand
TTTTTTTTTTTTTTTTTTTTTTTGTTTTTTTTTTGAGAAATATTGAATTTGTGACTGAATTTCTTCAGTTTATTTTCAAAAAAATTGAATTCCATTTGACTAATTTAATTCTTTGTACTTTATTACCATTGTAATAAATCATCGGCTATCCTCTTTTAAGTATCAAAAAAGGCCTAGAATCTTTTGAAATGACAATAGCATATTGAAAATTGGAAATGTCCAACATCTCAAATTATATAGTATTATTCATTAATAAACAGAATTCTCCAATTGATAGAAACCCAGTAAAGATCCATATTAGCGAATCTTCTACAGCAATTTGTTAATTCTAAATTGATTTAAATTCCCTATAAAAAGCCTGAATTCAAATCGAATGCGAAATTTAATTCTCAGTTAAATAAATATTATATTAGTATTTTAATATCGATTACTAAATAAATTTAAAATTTTGCAATAATGAAAATATAATTGATGAATTTGATGAAAGAAAGAAGGATGATGAAAAAAAAACTATGAAATTTTGTTATATCATTAATTTCGGAAAAGAAAAAAGAAAAAGTTATTATTTATCAGCTTTACAATACTTTCTGATATCAATTATTTCGTTTTGTTCAAATTTGAATCAAATCATTATTCAGTCATTTCGACCTTTTGTTAAAAATTTTGAAGAAAAGGAAGAAGGGAATTTTTTCCTAATTTATCGCTTTTTATTTCAACTAAAAACGGTCTATAAAAATTTCGAAACATTTAATATGGATTTTAAACTTTAATTCTCATCTCTAATTTTCGCGTTCGTTTAGTCATTTTCAGTTACCGCGGTAATAATTTTCTGTTTTTTACCATAAAAATTCAACTTATCATCCATCTCATCACAGTTTTCTCTTTTACTTTCTTCTATCTTTCTCTTTTGCTTACAAATGCAACGATTAACTTTCAATGTACTAATAACTTTTCATTTTTTTTGTAGACCGAAAGAGAAATAATCTATATAAATAAAAATTTGAACGTTCGTCTGGCTTTTGACACAGCATTTCAGGTTCTTCAGCGATTGATTTAAAAATTTGATAAAACGCTGTATTCGAATAGACGCGTTTTTCTGTTTAGATATAAGGATAAACATGTTTCCCGCCAAAACGCTCCGATTAACAGACAAACAGAGTGAGGTCAACCAGTCATTGATTCACTGCTAGATAATAGTCGACAATCTATCTATATAAATAAAAATGTAAATGTAAATGTTGATACAACTTTTCAAGTTCTTCATCATTGATTTAAGATTTTCATACAACGTTGCATTCGAATAAGAGAGTGATTTTATATAAATATATCTAATTTTTTTTCTTTGTCACATCAGCTCTAATTTTTCACCAAAAACAGACGTATTATTTATAATAGCTTCTTACACTGTACCAATACCTTCATACTCAGCACTTTTTAAATCGTCAATACTAGTACAACGGTTTTGATAAGCGATTGATACTAAGTTTGAAATCAACTCTATGAACTTTTCATTTCTCGCAACAAAATCAGTTTCACAATTAAGCTCTATCAATACACCACGGTTTTTATTTAAATGCATAGTAACTAAACCATTTAAAGTTACCGTCAATCTTTTTGCAGCTTTAGTAAGTCCTATTGTACGTAATCCATTTGACGGTAAAAAGATGTGAGTGAGCGAACATTTTTATTTATATAGACTAGCTGGAGTCTATGTAAATAAAAGTGCTGCCGGGTACAGCTAGTTGATTATTAAAAAAAAAAAGAATAAGTTCACTTAAATTGATTGAGCAGTGAATTGATAAAAAGAACATAATGCTTATAAATTTTATAATTTTGCTATCTTTCAAATTCTTTTTCAGATTTAAGACCAATATAATAAAATTGAGATCTGAAATATTGTACTATGCAAACACTACAAATAAAACTTTTGCATACATTTTATTTTCCATACAAATAATTTCAATCAACTGTATACAGTCTGAGGAAACAGAAAAACTAATCGTAAATCGTAAGCATAAACATTATTTATCATATAAAATTGTAAGGGAAAATTTTTATATGTTGAATTAAAAAATTGGATAAGTTTATAGGTTTGCTTGAAGCAAAAATGTAAAAAATGAAATTAAAGATAATTTCATTTCTCCTAATTTGCAAATTTATCAAAGCTTAAGAATTTGTTTTATCCTATAATTCAGTTATATAGTAATAGGGGAAGTTGGGGTGATAGTTGACAATGACTATTGGTAACAGTTCGTTTGAATGATTTTTTTCATTTTCCTTTTTTTCTTTTAATTATGGTTGTTATACGGTGATTCAATCAAATTTTTTTCTTAAATATTTTTATAAAATTTTTAAAAAGAAAATAATCTTTACCTTCATCTCCATCTTGTCTTCATTAGATTAAAGTATTCGGAAATTATTCAATTTCCAGTTCCTTTTCGTACCTATTTTTCTTTCCTTTTACCGCACTTCTAATCGTCTCAACTGCATCAATAAGAATAATTCTTTTCTTTTAAATACGATTTGTTCTTCCTGATGATATCGCAATTGTCTAAGGCACTCAGGTGGAAAAGTTAGTAATTTTATCTTCAATTTCTTGTTTTTCTTCGTACCTTTTCTTCTTTTATTTTACCGCACTTCCAATCGCTTCAACTTATCAATGTGATTTGTGTCACTGCATTATTTGCATCATTTGCCTTCCTGATAATATCGCAATAATTCAGATACTTGGATGGAGAAGTCAATAATTTAACCTTACTTTTTCTTCATTTCCGCATTTCGAATTATCGCAAAATCTTAATGATTCATTCGCTTTTAGCAATAAAAGTACTATGTCTGATATAAAAGGCGAATTTCTAACTTATGCATAATGCTCTTAGATATTAGCAAATGCTGTCAAATATAATTTAATTCAATTTTCACATTCGAAACCATCCCCAGTCATAAGAGAGAATAGTTATTAGCTCTTACTCCTCGAGAATTTCGAAGCTCTCCTCTGCTCATCTGAAAGAAAAATCAATTTTATTTGCTGCTAATCAAAATTCATTCTCTTTTCTTCATTTACCTCGTCTACAAATGTCAGTCTTTTAGCATTTGTAATGTGATATTGCTTCATTCCCCTATTTCATTTACTTTAAATTTTTTTTTTTTTTTTTAACTTCTGTAAGAGATTTTAAGAAATGAAGTACTTTTTAGAAAATATATATAATTATTTCTAATGAAAATTCAAAAATATAATCAAATGGAAAATCATGAATTTTTCTTTCTTCGAATTTTATATTTTAAAATCTAATTTTTATGAATTTAAATCCAAATTCGATATTTTTTTTTTGAAGTAACAACTCTTAATTGTATAATTTTGGAATGTTAACATTTTTACCGCTCCAATGATTTTCATTTGCTTTTTTTGAAGTTTAATTTCGAATATTTGAAGAAGAATTGGTGCATGCAGAAGAATTTATTAGAAAATTGTTTGCTTGAGAGCCAAAAAAAAAACCGCAAATGTTAATTCGTTCTCGTACGAATCATTTTATATTATTCATGCAAAGATACGATGCTCACCATTCTTTTTCATTTTTCGCTAAAATTATTCTCGAATACAATCTAATATCTTTTTTACATAGAAAATTGATGGATTAACGTAATGATAACTTAATCTGATAACTAAATTCTGATCGTATTTTTCTCATCGAAAAAACTGATAAAGTATGATAAGTGCTTATGTCCGGAAATTTCGATTTTAGATAATTAGAGTCAGGCAAGTCATTCTCGATAATTAAAGTTAGACAAGTAATTCTCGAAGATAATTGAAGAAGAATTTTGGATTAGAATACTTAATGGATTAAAAAAAATATTAGGCTGTTGTTTGAGAATATATTTTACTCAATTTGTTTTTATCAAATGCCCTATAAAAATTGAAACAATGATCAATTTTTTCAACTTATTAAATTTTATTGATTCAAAATGCTTAATTTTAATTTCCGAAGGTAATTGTTTGATTAGAATGAAAAAATTCATTCTTGAATAGCAGTCTAATCTTTTCTTTTAAGTTATTTAAGTTATTAAATTTTTTAACTTATTAAGTTTTTTAATTTGAGATTTTTTTCCGATTGCTCTAATTTTGTGTTAATTTGATAGAAATAGATTGATAAAAAGTATATTTTGAAGATAGGAATGAATCAGTCATTAAGTTCGCCAACTTGCTCGAATATCTCACAATCATTCGCCAATAACGATGGTGATGAATTAGCTGCTAAATTAGCTCGAAGAAATATGATCGCTGAAGGTTATCCTTTTCATTTTAACCTTTATTCTTAATTTTTTCTTAGTTAATTTTAATGAATTAACGAATTAAGAGATTACTATTGTCACAGTAATTTATCTATACATAAAAAATCTAATCGATAACAGGTGAACCAGTGGAGCAAGCGAAACCTCCCAAACTTGGTATCTATTCCGAATTTCATGAATTTTCACGAAAACAAATCAAATATTTCATGGAAACATTTAAAAAGTTAGTTTCACTAGCCTTTTAAAATCTTAATTTTAAGTTTAAAAATTCAAATTTCAATTATCAAGATTTATAAGTTATTTAGAAATTTAATGTATCAAATGCATATGTTGGATTAAAAAAAAATTTTATCTTTTAAGGTGGAATTTATTTTCTGTTCATTTTGAACTGCTCAATTTTATTCTCTATCGTAGCTATTATCAATTATGTTATCCTTTTTACAAATATCGTCAATGTTTACTTTTTACCCTGATTATGTCAGATGATATTTGCTGAAAGAATGATAAGCTGTTGCATATTAAATTGCTGATATGATGATGATAACGATGATTATATCAATTTAAAATTATAGATATGATGAAGATCATGATAATTACATCGACTTCAATGAATTGAAACGGATGATGGAGAAGTTGGGTGAAGCACAAACACATATTGCATTAAAAAATATGCTCAAATTGGTACTTTTTGCATTTTTTAAAAAATTGAACTCGAATATTTAAATTTATATTAGACTGTTATTTTAATATACATACCGAACAATGTTATAAAGATTTGCAATGAAAGATTGGTGGAAATGATAATAGTTTGAAAAAAACTTCATCGATCGATTCATTGATTGATTGGTTGATTTATTCCTGAATATAAATGAACCAAACTTGAATGCAAAACAGACAAATATGTTTTTGTAGCATTCAAAGATTGTTATCTGTAGTTTTGCAGAGATTTCTTATCACTAATTCAGGGGTTTACAGGTTTATCTTAATTATAACTTAAGTTTTAGCATCAAGTTTTATCTTGATCAAAGCTCTCGGTATAACTCT
Organism: Onchocerca lupi; assembly: GCA_028564675.1. Lineage (NCBI taxonomy): Eukaryota > Metazoa > Nematoda > Chromadorea > Rhabditida > Onchocercidae > Onchocerca > Onchocerca lupi. The sequence goes on along the minus strand of JAOVVO010000973.1, from coordinate 18,432 downwards.
GTTTCAAAGGTAAATATTTCAGGTTGATGAAGATCAAGATGGTAAAGTAAGTCCACGAGAGTTTATGCTTATTTTTCGTTATGCTTCAACCGGGCAACTATCTTGTTCCGAAGTTTTCAATGAATTAGCTGCATCGGTAGATGTTATCAAGGAAGGTGTACATGCTGCTGCTGATTTTTTCCAAGCTAAAGTAATCTATTTCTATTCCTTTTTTTTTTTCTTAAAAATTTAATAACAAATTTTAAAATTTTCAAATAGTTTGAAAAAAAATTCAAAAATTCTAGATAGTTTTCATTTTCCTCCTCTTTTTAAGTCAGCAATTGAAAAGAAATCATCAAATTGATCTATGAAGACCAGATAGATTTCACTTCAAACAGCAATTTATTCCCAATTAATTATATAATTTTTTTTTATGTATAAAAGCAATAAAAAAAAAAAAATCTTTCTTTAATTTTTCAACACATAAACCGTATTGCTTACAGGTATGAAATACTGTACTGCTACTGTACCATTTATACATACCATACTATCCAAAGTTCATTACGTAATATTTTTTTTTTTTTTTTTTTTATATACTTTGATACTTTGTTTGAAAATTTAATGTCATTTGTTGAAGATCGAAGAACAGACAAAACTGAGCAAGTTTGAGGAAGAAATTCGAGCTGAACAAGAAGAAAAGAAATTACAACAAGCGGAGAAAAAGGAGCGTCGACAACAATTTCTTGCGAACAAAGCAGTTTTCACATGAATAAACTTTGTTATTGTAATTTTTATTTGAAATTTTTCGCATTTATTTCATAATTTCTAAATATTATCACATGTTGAAGATAGCAATTGTATAATTGGAATGAATTAATTCTCCTTAATTGTTTAATCATTTATATTATTTGACAGAAATATTGGAAATGACTTTTTTTTAAAGCGACTTTCATTGTTTTTCACATTTTCATGAAATCAATGTTAATTTTCCAGTTTTATAACATTTTCCGATTTATAATATTTATAATATATTCCATTTCACTCCATAATATTTCAAATTTTCTAGTTTATGATTAGCCAATATCAAGTTGATATTTTTAATATGTATAAAAATTATTTAATATCCAAGTGTAAACAAAAAGCATTAATCATTATTTAATTAATTATTAAATAGATATTTTGTTGTAATATTTTCAATTTAGAAGAAATTTGGAGATGTTATAACATTTCTAAGATTCTTTTTTTTTCGTTGTTGAAAAACTTAATTTCAAAATTTGAATTTCGAAGTTGCCAAAAATTAAGTTTCTTCTATTATCCTATTACTTTGATTACAAAGTAAAACTTCTGAAATCAATTTTTTTTTCGAACAATTTGATTATTGATGATTATTGAGGATAATTCATTGAAATCAGTATATTAATACTATTTAATGACTTTTTTGATTTAAGTTTGTAATCATTATATTGAAATTTTAAGAGAACAATGATAATTTTATTCTTAGATCGTGGCAATTAAAAAATTTGATGCTGAAAAATCTTTGTAATAAGCATGAATTAATCTTTAATATACTGATCCATTCATTTTGGTTTTTTATTATAAAATTTTTGAAATAAGAATAAATTAAATTTTATTGAACAAATGAAATTATTATTCTATTAGAAATTATGGAAATAGGAAGAAATGAAGAATAATTTTAAAATTCACTCTTGTGTTTGTTGGTTGTCTTATCATTATCGAAACATTTCTATCTGGCCATTTTAACTGTTTTATTTGATCAAAATTTCAAATTTTCATGATTTCGTTCCTTTAGATTTTATTAAAATTATCGAAATGGCTAACACATATTATCAATCGGTGGTAAAAGTTTTCAAATCACTGGATAAATTTTCTGGGTTCGTTCGTTCTGTAAGTTACATAATATAATTAATTACTTCGTTAAGAAATACTAAATATTATTCAAAAAACGAAAAAAGTTGTTTTGAACCAAACTATTTGACTAATTTTTTTTTTTTTTTGTCAATGAAAACAAAACATCATTTATATTTTTTTTTTTATTTTCAGAAAAGTCGAAAAAAAGATTTCATTTTTTTTTTTGACTTTTTTGAATTTCAAATTCAAAACTGCAACATTTAGTTTAAAATAGAAATTTTCACATCAAATTTCGTGATTTTTTGAATACAGTTATTTTGAATCAATTTTTTCCACATTGATGATTTTAATCGGTGACATATACAATATGTATTAAAACTCGTTGCTATCAATCAATCATATTGAAAATAAGTAAACAGGTAAATAATGATGTGACTAAATGAATAATGACATAAATTGAGCAAGTGAATAAACAAATAATAACGTAAATTAAGTGAGTAAACAGGTAAATATGACGTTAAATAATTAAACAATAAATAACGACTACAGTAATTGAGTAATGTGGTAAATTAAGCAAGTAAACAAGTAAATATTGATGTAAATAAATGAGAAATGATGTAAATTAAATAAATAAACAGATAAATAATTTATCTCATTATGAATAATGACGAAAACTAAGTAAGCAAATAAGTAAATAATGCTGTAAATAAGTAAATGGTGACGTAAAGTAAATAAATAAAAAAGTGAACAATAACGTAAAATGACGTAAAACGTAAGACGTACATCTATAATTTAGTGTCGCGTGTTATCGGCAACTAAAGGTACTGTAGAAATTGAATTCGATGTAACAAAAGAACATCTAAATTCATCCCAACATTTGCATGAAGGTTGCATAGCGTCACTTATCGATATGGTCACATCAGTTGCAATAGGTACCATTGCGTGTAAAACTAATGTTTCGATCAATCTATTTATCTCGTAAGTTTAATTAATTAATTTTTTGCATAATTTAAATTCAACAATTATTTATTACTCAAAATACAATTGATATTAATTAATTTTCGAAAAATAATACCTAAATTTATTAGATTTTGAAATGTAAATTGTTAAATTAAAATTTAAAAAAAAAAATTGATCGCATCACTTATAATTTTAAACATGCAGTTTGTTATTTTTCATTCTTTTCCATAAAAAAAAATAAAAAAAATGAAAAAGATGTCAGAAATATGAAGAATTAGTTCATTTACAATATAATCATCATAAATACTTAAAATTTTTATTAATTATGCTTAATTAACAAATGTATATTAATTATAGATATCCAAATTGTGCCAAACTTGGCGATACAGTTATCATAAATGGTGATGTATGGTACAGTAACAACAAATTGGCTTATACTCGTGCCGAAGTTCGCCGAAAAAATGATAATTTATTAATTGCCTATGGACAACATACGAAAGTTTTTCCTAAAAATCCTAAATAATCTTTATTTCCAAATATTCAATTGTAAATTTGTGCCAAACTTGGCAGCATTATAAAGTTATATATAAATCGAAATGAATTAAATTTATTTCGACCAAAATATTATAAGTTTAATTAATTAATTTCTTATATGATTTAGAATTGGAAATTATTCAACACACAAAATGCAAGTAATGTTAATTACTTTGAAAATGTTAATTACATTTGATGTTAATTATTTTTAAAATCGACTAACAAAAATTTCAACCAATAAAGAATAAGTTTGAAATGTATAAATAATCAGAATAGTTAAGTATTTAAGTTAATTCTTTTTGGTCGAATTTCTTTTTCAAAATATCATAATTTAATGAAACCGAAAAATATTCAATTTTAATTTAAATTTGGGAATGATTTGAAAGTTTCTTTTGGAGCAATCTGCTTTCAATAATTTGGTTAAAATTAATTTCAAATAGAAATTAGAATTTGAAAATTTTATTACGAACTCTCTCGAATATTAAATTAAAGTAATAAAATTTTGTATCCAAAAAAAAGAAAAAAAAAATAATTTGGAAAGGAAACATGCAGAATTAAGCCTAGGATTGACTTTTCTTACACTTATCAATTTATTATTCCTTACGAATGCTATTATCAATAATATGATAACTGAAATATTCAAGAAATTATCGGATGAAATAAATTCGTGCAATTCCAGATTAGTATTGCTGAAAATTTGAACTAAAAAAAAAATTGAAATTTAAAAAAAACTTAAATTAAACTTATTGCGACTTTTTCTGGTAAAAAAAAATTTTTAATCCAAAATAAAAAACAAATATAAAATTTTCAAACTTAAAAAAAATAGACTTTTCATATATATATATATATATGTATAACTGGAATAAATCTCAACTATTCCAATTAATGTTTTCGTTATTTCTATTTAAATTTTCAAAAAAAAAAAAAAAAAAAAAATGCAACTAATTTCAAGTCGGTTAGTCGCTACTAACTATTCTCCTTATCGCAACGTACGCTACTGCAGCTTACGTTGCGATACGCATTTCACTCCTTTTATGGCAAATTTATCAATTTGATTGTTATGTATTTGCGGAATTTTCGTAAAATGCAATTGTGCAATTTTAAATGCAATCAATAGTAATCACCTGTAAAAAGTGCATGACTGCATGCTCTAAATCATTACGCATCAATTTTCTTCCATCTTTGAAAAATGCTTAAAAAAATCAATCATTCGTGATTCACGATTTTATTAATCTATTAGTCACGTACGCTTTCAGACGTACCCCTACTTTCAGACGTGAAATACGCAACAATATCTTTTTGGATCAATAGTAGTTCCTGGAAATTCATCCTATCATCAAGACTATTATCAGTATGACCTGGTTGATTGCACTGAAATCAAGTTTAATAAAAATACAAATTACTTCTTTATTCTATAGAAGTTCACAGCAAAAGTTATTTTGAATTTTACAAATCTAAAAACTAATATTGCATCTTCTTCATTTTAATCTTATTTTTAAATAAGTTTTTTGTTTCACTATTTTATTCATTTATTAGTCACGTACGCTTTCATACGTCAAACACGTAGCAATAGCTTTTTGATTCGCAATGATCTAGGATCTGAAAATACATCCTATAATCTATACTGTTATCGGTATGACCTAGATGATTGTTCTGAAATCAAGTTTGATAAACTTGCAGGTTATTTTTTTATTTCATAGCACTAATTAATTATTGATCAATTTTTAGTCATTTCAGCCATGGCCTAGAAGTTATTAAAAATTTTCATAAAAACTACAAGAGCAAATATAATTAGTTCGTTCATTTTTAAAAAATTAAAAATTCTGAAAAAATAATAAAAAAAAAGAATCTTTTTTAATCCGAAATGATAAGTTTGAAAAAAAAAGTAAGTTTAAAATTAATAATTTCTGAACGAATCAGAAGTGAATCGAACATTGAACGAGCATTTTTGCAATCTTTTGATTACTTTTATATTTAACCTGATAGGTGCAAGTTTTTTATGTTTTCTACTGTCTCAATGATTGCAACCAACTGATGGGAATTAAATTTTTATTAGAATGTTATCAGGAACTTTAAAATTTTAGATGATAAAGTTATCTCAGTGATAACGTTGAAATAGTAAATATCAATTGAACTCATTTAAAAGACTTAAATATGAATAAGGATTTTTAGTTTAAAATTGCAATATAATTTAAATTAAATATCAATGTGAATAAAATTTTTCACGATTTATATCCCATTCAATTGTTTTCAACGATTTATTTGATCAAATTAAGATGATCGTTTTTAAAATTTGTTTAGGCAGATGAAGAGCAATAAACAACATAAAATAAATAAAAAATCATAATAATAAAAGAATGGATAAAATTGGCTTTTTGTTGATGATAAATTGATTTTGAAATAAGTGGTAATGAAATAAGTAAATGATAATTCATTAGCAAAAGTTTTGTTGGTGATAATATCAATATAAATAGCATCCCGAAATGGAAATGGAATTAAAATTACAAGTAAATTAGTAATTCAAAAAATTGAAATTAATTTTTCTCAGCACGTGAAATTAAATCATTATTTGTGGATCTCGAGATTTTTTACTCGAGATCGCGACTAATTATTGCAGTAAGATTATCAAAGTAAAAATAAGAAAAAAATAAATAAGATCTTAATAAAATAAGACCAGGCTAATATGACCAGTCTAAATTAAATACTAAAAATGAATTTGTTTTAGATGTTGGAAAATATTAATTACATTTTCTCGCAAGAACTAATAATTGAAAAATTTGAAACAAAAAAAAAAAGAAAACCGGAATTGAGAAAAATAATGACAATGGATTAAAAAAATAGATAGATAAATAAATGCGGCCTTGAAAAAAGGAATGAGTAGTTTTCCTGAACTTTTTTTTGAATATCTTTAATCAATTTTAATTAATTTTTCAATTCCACATTATTACAATGAAATGTTTTGTATTTCCAAACATACACTTGAAAATATAATAAAAAAAAAAAAAATTAAGATAAAAGTTTATATTTTTCTAACGATTTTTCCAAAGATTATCATTTCTTTTTCTTTTTTTCTTTTAATTTACAAATGATCAATTGCAAATATTTTCTTTGAAAAAAAAAAAAGTTTGAAACTTTTGTTATCTTTCATTTTACAAAAATTAATCCCTTTTTTTTCATATGGAAAATGACTAATCTTGGAATTTGCTATTGGCATTTTGATTAACAAAAAGTTTGGTAAAAAGTTTCCGAAAATTATTCTTTTTGAAATTAATCAAGTTTTTATCTTTATTTTTGTAACAGTAATGATAGTTAATAATAATAATAGCTTAGAATGAAAACTTATAGTGATAGCAATATAATGATAACTTATAATGATAAACTTTTATAATTTTATATTGATAGCTTAGAATAAAAACTTTTAATGAATCAAAACTATGAAGTTCTATTTTTGGGTTTATGAAAGAAAAAAATAAGCTTTGTTTAATTACAAATGTCAGTAATTAACAAGGAAAATCAATTTAGCAAACAAAAATATTATCGATTGGTATTCAGAAAATTCATTTAAAAAAAGTTTGAATGCAATGATTTATTATTGATATTAGAATTTTGAACATACAGAAACAAAAACAAATATTAATAATATCATAATTCGTTGAGTGTACATTTGTAGAAAAAAAAAATACAATTCGTTGAAAATATTAAATGAAATCAAGAAAAAAAACGAGAATTTTAAAAATATAGAAAAAAAAAATAAAATTCAAATGATTTGCTGTAAAATTTTTTTAAAATGTGTTCAAAAATTTTGCGAAAGCTATAAAGAATTTATTTGTGTCACAGTATTACACATAATGTGGTTCTTCCATTGTTTTTTTCAAAATATCTTCACGTGATTGTGGCCTGTAAAATTTTCGCAAATTTAGAAAAAAAAAAGTCTGATAAATATTTTTTTCTAGTTAAAAAAATTTTCTTTAATCAATAGTAATAAATAAAAGTTAAACATGTGGTTGAAGTATTAATTAAAGCTGTCTTTTAAATAAGACTAAAGATTTGAATTCAAAGAATCAACGAAGGAATCAGAAGCAATTTTATGATGGCATTCCTTGCTTTCGATTCCTTCGTCATAAAATTTTAATTCTCCTTGAATTTAATTATTCAATTAGATTCAAAATTTTTTGAATTCTACCGGCAACTTTCGCTTTATAACATAAAATGGAATTTGAACGATGAACAAAGCCTAAATTATGTTTCTAGCCATGAAAGCTCAGTTTTCTTCCTTCGTTCGCAGCAAAGTTTTAACAAATAAAAGCCAAAAGAAAAAAATATGCATAAAAATTACACCAAATTTATTTGTTGTTTGTTTTTTTATGATGCTAAATTCTGATAAAAAATAGTTAATTAAGTAAATCTCCAACTTAAATTTTTGATAAGATAATAGCAATAACAATAATAATTAACAAATAATAATAATAATAATAAACTACCTTCGTTGATTATTTATTTCGATGCGTTCCCTAGCGGTTCGACAAAATAACGAATTTTTAAGCCATTTATCCCAGGCATAAGTGAAAAATATGAATAAAAATGGTAACAAATCAATGATAATCAATAATATTACCGTATACGGTAATAATAAAAAACTTTTAATCCGAGGAATGCAAGGCTTCTGAAATGATTAAATTGTTTACATAAAAATAATTTAACTAAATCATATAATTATTTATTAAATAAATAAATTGTATAAAATTTAAAAAATAAAAGAATTTTGAAAAAATTCGAATAAATTTAAATGTAATGCTTAAATATGACAATATCGATTGATTCCAACAATGTTGCAAGAAATTGGTAGATTTACCTGAAAGTTAAGTTCTACTAGTTGACTGATGTAATCAAATTGACAGCCAAATCGAGATTCCACTTGCTTAATAAATCTTTGCTCTCTAAATTTATGAAATTAAAAAACATTATTTCGGGAACTATTTTAAACTTAACTCAATCAAGATGTTCTTTCTCTTTTTTTTCCCAATCTTTGATTAAGCAAAAGAATAATAGATTCACTTGTTTGAAATCGATTTTTAATTTCAAATATATAAACAAAAAAAAAAAAAAATTTATTGGATTCAGCATATTCTATAAAAAATTTCCAAATTAATCTAATAGATTTAGTTCCGGAAATATTATTATATAATTTTTCGAAGTAGTTTTCAATTAATCAAATTATCATTTTTCTCTCAATTTCAACAAAAGGTATCAACCGTGGAAGTTTTTCAATGAAAAGTCTGTCGATGATAATAGGATACATGTATGAACTATACAGTAATGGATTAATTAGGACAATTAATTGTGAAGCCATAAAGAATAATACCAAGAATAGAATAACCTGCAAAATTGAAATTTAAATACTGGAAAATAGGTTGCGAATACATGGCGTAAGTTTTAACGGAGGGAAGAATTCGAAATATAAATATTAAAGAAAGCTACGAACAAATGTTTTCTTTCTTTTTTTTTTTAAAATTTTATTGGTAGCTCAAAATTTAATAGAAAATCCATTCAAATTAAATGTGAAATCAGTAATTTCAAAAATTCAAATTATGCATAGACCATTTTTGACTCAATAAGTTTCAATTTTACGTAATTTTTTCCGATGCTTGTCATCATGAAATTCCGACAATTAATAAACAATTATTAATTAAGTAAAAAAAAAAGTATAAGAGCTTACTCACACGGTGAAATATTTTATAGGATTGATTTCTGGCAATTTTGGAACTGGATATATATATAAATGGTGCAAGTAATAATGCAACAATAAAATTTACGGTATTTAAATTCCATAGAGCTATATGTGACTGAAAATGATTCAATTAATCAGATAATTAATTTAAAAAATATCCGATGAATCATTTTTTTGAGAAAATACAATGCAATTTATAAGTTTAATTAATATGATCAGTTTAATATGAATGAATGGCTAATTAATTGTACCAATGATTAATCAGTAATTAATCAAATTTTTCTCTTCCATTTGATATTTCCAGCAAGTGCTAAAATTATCACTACATTATTTTTGAAAAAACACAATAGAATTATCAGTATAAGGTTCATTTCTAATCAAATAAACTTAAATTCAAAATTTCATTAAAAAAAAAAAAAAGAAGAAAAATATTGATTCTTGTATTTTTTTCATCCTTCTTTCTTCATAGTTTTCACGATCCTTAGAATTTTAAACAGAAATTTCAATTTAACGAAAAAATATCAATAGATTCTTAAATTTTTCTCATCTTTCCTTCTTCTTTGTTTGATCTTCAGAATCTCAAACATCCACGGATTCTAAAATGATAAAAAAAAAGAAAAAAATTAGTTAAAATCTATGACATACTCTTAAAAATATTTCATAATATTGATCAAGTTCAGTAGCTACTAAACATCTTCCCGGATTCACATCAACGAATCCCAAACATGTATTCGGTTCTTTGTACGGCGAACTTATTATTTCCATTTCTGAATCTTCGAATTCATCCGAATTTTCTTTTCCTTTCATTGAATCCTCGTTTCCTGATAGCATTTCCAACGGTATTGCTGTATAATTACCACGATCAAATTCTAAATTATATTTTATCAATTTATTTTAAAAAGAAGAAGAAACAAAATCGATCGATATTATGAAATAATTTTTAAATTATAGTAGCAATTTCGTTTTTTCATTTAATCTGCATAATTTTGACATTTTCTGGCAATTTCTCTTCTTTTTTTTTTTTTTTTTTTCATCGGTTATTTTGGATTACTTCGATAACTGGTATGATATATTAAAAATATTTTATGGTATAGAAATGATGCTAAAATTTCTGAAATTACTTCATTTCAAATTAAAATGACAAAATTTAGAAATTACTAACAGGTTTAAATTTTTGCAATTGAAGAAAAAAAAATAGGATAGAAGATTTGTTGTAGTAATTTTAAAGTAATTTGTAAAAACAACTTTATAAGCATTTTTTTGCATTTGTAAGCATTTTCTTTTTCTTTTTTTTGTGAAATTTTGTAGAAAAAAATTCTTTTTTTGAAATCTTTTTAAAAGTTTCAAATTTAGCTAGAAATTTACCATCCACCCAACTGTCATCAATTTCGTCTAATAAAGCATTACTATCAGTGGTAGTGATATCTGGTGATAACGTTGCAAGAATTGAATTGACAATTAATTGACGTGTTGAATCAATATATCGTGTCACTTCTTCATATACTATTTCATGAAATAAACCAAAAATTGTCAATACAATACTAATTGTTATTAAACAACCAAGAGTACAGTATCCCAATCGATAATCCAATTTTCGTTTAAATGCTTTGAAAGTCTGAAAAATTCATTACCGTATGCTAAAGTTTTTTCTTTTTTCATTTTGTTAGTAAGAAGAAAAATTCAAAATTATGCAAGATTTTCGAAAAACAGAAAAAAGAAACAAGAAATAATTTAGTATAAACACTTGATTTATTAAATTAAGATTAATAATCTAAGATTTACTGGTTTAAAATTTCCAAAAAGTTTATATCATGAGAAAAATTGAAAAATGTGCAAAATTTGAAAGAAAAAAAAACAAATGATTTATTTGGTTGATAAAATTAAAAATTCAAAATTTGCCGATTCATTTATTTAATGAGAAAAATCAAAAATTATATAGAAAACAGAAAGAAAAGAATCTGTTGAATGACAATTAAAATTTGCATAATTTTTAAACTTCTTCTCTCATTACATATTTGAAAAATAATAAATCGATAAATCTGCAATTAAAATTTAAATTTCAAGATTTACCGGTCCATTATGGTATATTTTTTGTACGCCACCACCACGTAATGTACCGTTTCCGTGATGATAGGAATGAATTGAACGTGGTGATACTGAAGTTGACGATGATTTATCTATTTCTTCCATAATAATCTAAATAAAAAAAAAAAATTTTTTTTATTAAATTTGAAAATTTAAATTTAACTGCTTAAAGTAGTGAACTCTTCATATAAAACGTTGAATGAAAAATTAATGTCCCAAATAATTTCCAATTTATAAATTTATTCAAAAATTTAATTATTTTGTTACGTTTAATTTTCAGCACATACATTTGTTTGCAAAAATTGGTAACAAAAAGAAAAAAGAAAACTTGAAATGATTGAAATCTTTTCAAATTCTTATGTGTGCGAAATGATTCGAAACAACCAGTTTATTTATTCTACCACTTTCTGTTTTTCTAATCATCTCAATTCTTCAAGCATTTTAAGAAATAAAAAATAGAAAGCTTCACTAGGATTTCTCGTAAATCACAATTGAAGAACAAGAATAACTAAAAATTATGATAAAATAGCTAAAATTTTAAGTGCTGTAAAATTTTTCCGTGCAAAGAAGAGAAAATGAGAAGAAAGAAAAAGTAAGAAACTTGATTTTGATAACATTAAAATCGAGGAAAATATGATGAATATTTTCACTAAAATCTCAATAGAAATGAAAAATTTCTTCATCCGAAATTTATTACTTTTTTCATTTTATTTTTTTGCTTTTTTTATTTTTTATTTTTATTTTTTTTTTTTTTTTGCAAAGCAGCGATTTGACTTGTCTGATTTAATTGTTCAAATTATGTCATTAAAAGTAAAAATAAATAACAGATGAAATATGATATAAATGGTACTTTAAAAGCCAGTTTTATCAAGATTTTGTTTTTGATTAGATTAATCCTTCTATGGTATCTAATGTTTTTCCCGTTAACTTGATCAGTTGTTCTAAAATGATATAATTTCAAGTAATAATTAAACTTGAAAATTCAAAAGTAATATAACTTTAAATGATAATTAAAGTAAAAAATTTGCAAATAATATAACTATAAGTAATAATCAAATGTGAAAATATAATTTCATTCGAAGTAAATAATTTATGCAGTTCATCAATGAAATTGTTTGAAATTTGAAATCGTACGAAATTTTTATGGAATTGAAATGGAAATGTGAAAATTGAAATCGATTGTATGATAGGACTACTTAAAAACTTTTAACGACATGATTAAATAATTCAAAATGATAGTTGAAATTCGAAAAATTGATACATTTTTCATAAATATTACTTCAAACACTATATGTTTTGATTGTCGGAAAATACTAAATTGTAATGCGGAAATAATTTATTTGCTTATTTAATTATAAAAGTACATATTTGAAATAATTTATAATGGATAAATTACAATACAATTTCCATAGACTTTTTATAATGTTCGAAGGAAAGACTTGAAAATTTTGAAAAGTTTCCATTTCAGTTTCACATTGCGAAGGTCATTTTAAAATTATTTATTAATCAATCAATTCATTAATTAAATTGCATATTTTACTTGATTAGCAAATTTAGTCTTGAATAGTTATCGGATATAATTTTAAATATAAAATTTAATCTCAAATATAATTCATCTATGAAAGTTTGATTTTTAAAATGCTTGATTTATAAATATTTTTCCACGTTTTATCACCTTTTCTTCACTTATACAGATGTAAATATGTATACCATATAAACAGATATTTTTTTAATCTGTAAGCGTTCGCTATGTGGGAAAATTTTCTCAAATAAAATATAATAATTAAATGGGAGAAAGCTAAATATTAATCAATTAAAATCATCATTATTATCAATTATTATCTCGATTATTGCCACAATTATTATGATGCCAGAAATTGCATGATGATGTGAAAAAAAAAAAGAACTTAATTTGCCGAGTAAGAAAGCGCAAGATCATTTCAGAAATTTGAAATGCCAAGAAATAAATGTCAAAATTTAATTTCCTATTTTAGAACATAAAACAAGGAAAAAAGGAAACTGCCATTTTTCTTTTTTGCAGTAAATAGAAGCAGTTATATGATTCCAATCAATTTTTGTCAAATGAATTTTTCATTTTTTCTTTTCTAAGATAAAAAAAAAGAACGATTTTTAACAAGTGAACTTTTGATGAAATATTGAGCAAAAAATTTCTGCTTATTTAACAAAGTCATCATCAATTATCAGTTACGAAATTTTCAAATTAATCAACTGAATATTAATTAATTTAAAATTAGTTCTGATCTATTATCTTGGAATGAAATTATATTTTGTTCGTTGCTATTTAAATTATATCATTTGATCCTAAATTTGCTTGTTTAAGTAAATTATTACAAAAAAGTCAATCCATTGATAATTTTCTTTCCGGTTTTTTATGTCCTCAATTTTGTCGTTTTGTACATCTCATATTTTAAATCATATAAATATTATACTCAATTCATTTACCGTATTCTATCTTTTCAATAGAGAACTTCTCAAGTGTCAGATTTCAGATTCTAAAATACTATTTATCTTCAAACAATAACAAAAAAAAAAAAATTAAAAAAAAACCAATTGATAAGAATTTACCAAACAAACATTTTATATCCAAAAATTTGAAATTTAATAAAAAATCTCAAAATCACCCACCAATGGATTATTCGATCATTTTATTCTGACAGGTATTCGGTCATTTTCTTTCTTTTCTTTTTTTTTTTCCAATGAATAATCATATTAGTCAATGGATTTTTTTAAAAAAAAAAAGGAAAAATAGTTCATAGTCACAGTTGTTTCGTTTAGCAGAAATAATTTTACAAAACGATCAAATTGAAAAAAAAAAAGAGAAACATTCGCTTAGAAAACAAAAAAAACAAAAAATATCACGCAAAATGTCCTTCGTTTTAAATGAAATTTACATTTAAAAGTCGAAAAAATATGAAATATTTTTCGAAGAATAAGTCATGTTTTATATGAATAATAAAGGGAAAATATCAATTCGCAAAAGTATTTTTTCTAGAGATATTATTAATAAACTTTAATTATGATCAGAAATACATGTAATTATAAATAAAATATATAATATATAAAACAGGCCATAAATCGAATCGCATTTGTGCAAATATATTTAGAAATATAAAAGAAAAGAAATATTTCAAAAGTAAAAAAGTTGCAAATGTAGAAAATACAAAGAATAAGTACGAAAAAAGAGTGATAAATAAAGAAAATGAAATATTTAGTTGTAAAATAATTAAATGTATTACTAATTAAATTATATATTGAAGTAATATAAATATCTATAATTGAGCAAAATTAATTAAGAACGGGAAATTTATGGGTGAAGTATGTTTGTAGATATAAACTTTATTCTATACGAAAAAATGCTCATTACCAATTAAATAATGTTTATGGGTATATTTATCCAAAGGTAATTATGCTAATTAAATAATTATTGAAAAACTCAATTGAAAGATAAGTTTGAACATATAATATGTAAAATCAATTAATAGCGAAGAACTTATTGATAGGAATATAATCTTATAGGTGTAAAACTCAAGTAGAATTATTAATTAAATGGTATACTTAATGCGTAAAATTCAATTAATAGCGAAGAACTTTTCGGTGAAAATATAGTTTAATAGGTATAAAACTTGATTTCGTCATAAATATTAATATTAATTAAATTTAATTAGTATGTATAGAATCAATTAATAACGAGAAACTTGCGAGAACATGTAGAAATATGTTATTGTAGTTATAGAATTTGATTCCGTAATAAATACTATTATTAATTAAATAACACCGAATATTGTTAATTAAAAAAATATGCTAATTAAACAAATATGGTAATTAAATAATATAATAACAAAATATTTGCCCAAACACTAAGTGTAAACATATATAATGGAAAAAATCAATCAATTCAATAGCGAAAAATTTATGAATGAAATATATTTCATATAAAAAACTTTATTGATTGTTTTCTTTCTTTTTTTGTTATTTTTTGAAAAATAATTCGAAAAAAAAAGTAAAATTTAATTTGAAAATTTCACTTTACAAAGTTAAGAAAAGATAGCAAAATTAGAGGTGACAGCAAATGACAATTATACCTACATACACACACGCATACACACACACACACACACACACACATACACACACACACACATACACATACACATATCAATATAAATAAACAAGATCGTAAGGACAATCAATACGGTTTATGGAATGCGGGGGTGGAGCGGACCGGTTTGATGAAAAATGTCATTAACCTGTAAACGAATGTATTAGTTTCTTCGAGATATGAAGATTTTTCTTTGTTTTTTTCATTTTCTAATTTTTTATTATTCATTGAAAGAATGAATTGTAATTTGACAAATTCTATCAGCAAATGGGACTATTCAATTGGATGATACTAATTATTGGTACTTAAGATATGCTAGGATTTTAGACAATTTCAAGTTTGATATTTCTACCTGCAAATGAGACTATTTAATTGGATGGTACCATTTAGTATTTAACAAGCAAATGGTGTTTAGTTCCATGATTTCACACTTATAGTCTTGTGATATAACTAGAAAGACGAATTGCAATTTGACAAATTCTACCCATAAATGGTGCGATTTAATTCGATGGTACCATTTATGGTACTTAAGGTATGGCAGGATTTTAAACAGATAATATTCTATTAATAAATACCGCCTAACAATTTATTCAGAATTAACTTTTAATAGATAAGAAATGGTTTAGTTAGAAATATCTGATGGTATTTTAAACAAATTTCCAAAATTTGTCTAAATTTTAACTAAAATAGTAATGATACGATATCTTTAGATATGATAACTGAGAGCTTAATAGATAAATATAACTTATGATATTAATTGATATAATTCCCCTCCACAAATTAATAATATCATGCTATATTGCATGCAGCTGCAATGCATTTAATTATATAATTCGAACTTAAATATGATTACACATCACGTACGTGAAGTAATTTAGTAAGAAAACGTACGTGAATTATTGTTTGATGAAGAAAAATTTATATAATTTGTATATCTTGATTAGTCTTCAAAAAATACTAATAGTATATTCATAAGTTGTACACACAGCTGCAATGCATGTTACTATATAATTTGAGCTTAAATTACATATCATCTATGTAAATTATTGGAAATTTTTGATCAAAACAAGTTTATTTGATTTCAGTATCTTAATTACTAATTAAAAAATAATAGCATTTATATTTTGCAGCTGCATGAGAAAAAAAAACTGAAACATCATTTATCAAATATCGATAATATTTGTGAATAAATAAGTTAATATAAAATGCAAATGAAGGAGAGTCATATCAAGATCACTTGTGAAATAATACAGTATATGATGATGTATGTAAAATATTTTTTTTATCAACAAGTTGATATTATCAGACAGAGTTTCAACTTGGACACATTAGTAAGTTGATAAAATTAACAGAATATCAGTCTGGACAATTTTAAAAACGAATTTTTTCACAAATTCAATTCAATAAATTACTTCATTGAAGAAATTTATGTTGGAATTTTAAAGAAGAAAATGAATTGCTATGAAAATGAAAACAAAATGATGAGATAATATTAGCTTTTGTTGATTTATTCACTCGAAATTTTACAACAATTGGGCTACATTTTTACCAATCTTCTTTTCTGCTGTCACCTCAAAATCCTGTCATTTCAAAATTGTCACTTCAAAGTTTACAATCAATTCATGCATATTTGACAATGGCAGAATAATTCGTTGAAGAGAAGTAAACATGTTTGTTATGTTTCGTTTACAATTTTGGAAATTGTTCTATCACCACACTATCGATTAATATCTCATTTTACAGTAAATGCCTATCTGACCAACTAAATTTTTAAATTTTAAGCTTTCTTTAAAATTTTGAATGACAACATGTTAGTTTAATTATATATTATTGTTAATTTGCGGACCAATCTGAACTATTGACTTCTGTCAAGTTGGAATAAATTAACTTTGTTTAGATTTCTTTAACTACTAATGAATCTAAAAAAATGAGCTTTGAATTCATAATAAGTAGATCAAATATTACAATAAATTGATGAATCGATGATTTATTATTGAATAATTGATTGCATTTGCAGTATTTTTGATTGAAATAACTTCTAAAAGTTTAATGAAAATTAAAATTCATTAATTATTCATAAAAGTGACACAAAAGTTCATTAAGTGCTAAGGAAACTGATAATTCATTTATGCAATTAAAAATTTAAGTTATTTAACAGCATTATTTTCTCTTACATTATTATTTCAATTATTCAAAGCTTTTCTAAAGAAACTTTTTAGAAAAAAAAAAGAAAAAAGCCCGACAGCAAAAAATTTGAACTGTAAAAGATAATATGTTGAAATAGAATTGAATGTAAATTAGCAGCAATAAAAATGAATAAATTGCCAATTATCAGTATCACCATTGCATGTACTCAACTCAACCAGTACCATTTCAACCTTTTTTTCTGAAATAAACGAATCATTTTAGGATTGCACTAATTTGCAAAAGTACAACTGCTGAACTTGTAAATCAGCCAATGAACTTAATCGTTGATTTTTTTTTTTGATTGCTAGGAGCACGCAAGCAAACTTTTATTATTTAAATAAATTCGATCGAAACATTCTAGCAAATTGTAATGACGAAAAAAAATCATATCGATTATTCATGAGATCGAGAAAATCGCGAAACGTAGTGATTGAAAAAATCGAATCAACAAACGATTCAGAATCTATTTTCCATTTGTGTCAATTGATTTCTTCAACATACTTAAAAATTAAAAAATTATATCTTCAAATATTCCTGACTTTTCATAATAGAATAATCAATTAAGAACGAAAAACTCTTATGAAGTACTGCAATAAGTATTGAAATTTTAAATTAATTATTGACAACAACATAGAATTGAAGATTTAATTAGTTAAAAGATTTTATGGAATAAATGCAAGTAGAAATTGAATGATGTCAAGTGTTGAAAATTGACTATCATTATGCACACTTTAAAATCAATCAATCAATAATCTATTTTCAAGTGTTTAATATCAGTGAATTTTAAGATTGATATATAATATCAGATAGTTGCCCGAAATGATATCATTACCGTTTTTGATATTTCTGTTGCTAGAATATATTGAGAATACCATTTATAAGTTGCATCATTGACAACTTATAATTGCACATCATAATAACTTGGAATCGGAAATAATCGATAAAAGTTTTGGATAATGAAATTATATAA
>JAOVVO010000972.1:0-23850 GCA_028564675.1 Onchocerca lupi | reverse complement strand
GCGATTACTGCAATTGTAAAACTATCTGACTTCATTCCATCTTGTAGCATAGACGAAAGAATCATTCCTTCGTCAATCAATCAAACTTTTCTCACCAAAATTCGTTTCTGTCAAAAAACTTTTCCGAAATGCTTCGACATAATCACATCTTTTACGCGAGAAAGTCTGCGATTACTCATTGCTATACATGTTATGTTCACCTTATTTTGCAAGCTATTTTGTCGGTATTGAGCGCAAAATGACGGGCTTCTCGAGGTTTCTTTGCAGTTATGCCACAGTTCTTTCTCTCGATTGTTCAAGAATTGTTTATGTTTTTGAGGGCCTTTCATCTCACATACATCAAACATACAGCCGTACGTACATAGAGACAGGCACATTTTTGTTCATGTTGTTTGTTTTCTACAAAATATTTGTGCATTGAGGAAAGACAAATTCGATGGGTAGTCCTTTTTGTGCTTGTTTTTGTAAAACTTTGATTTGGTCTGTTTCTTGATTTCCATTTCCATCCTTTTCTGCAAATTCGTTTTATTTTCAATTCCCTTTCTCACTTCGTTTCGTTCATCAATTCCTTTTCTGGATTTTGAAAATTATTTGGTGCTGCAAATGTATGAAGCACCTTTTATGAATCGTCATGGTCATATGCTATTGTCAAATTTATCTTCCCTGTCGATTCATGCGTTAAGAGTTCGTTCTGTTTTGTCATACGTAGCCTACATAAGCTTTTCGTTCGTTCGTTTGTTTATTGATTTTCTAAAGTAATTGGAATATAATTACTTAATTTAGTGCCAAAAATGATTATCTTTTGTTTTTAACATATGGAATTTCGGCGAAAACTTTCTGAAACCAATTTGTACTTGCATTATATATAAACGTAATTTTTTAGAATGGATGCAATAACGGAATCGCCTGAGCGGTATTGGCCTCTATCGAGCAAATATGATACGATAAACAGAAAATATAAGTTTTTTAAGGCGTAAGTTTTCTCGAAATATTAGCGAGATTCAAGAAGTAGAAAGTTCCTGTTAGAGATTCTGACTTGGAATAATATTTCTCCAATCAGATTGCATTCCGACCGAATAAACGGTTCTGCAACATACTTTTTATCTGATTCTTAATCACTTTTAGTCCTCGTGCTAGTCGGATGCAGACATATTATCCATTAATACAACTTGGTCGTACCTCTTACTCATCTTCTCGACGCAGTGCCATTGCTCAAAAATACCAGGTTATTCAGTTTTCATGTCGACTCGCAAGTCTGTCTTGTTTTCTACTATATTTTATTTTTATTTCATTCCTCAACAAAATATAAATAAAAAGAACTTTTCAGATTCCAGTCGGAAATGAAATGGACGTCGATGAACTTGCTGTCGATTCAGGTGTTAAGAAGGTATTTTCTGTCATACAGTATTAGGAAATATAAATTAATGTCAAGGGCCATTGGAAATAAATTCAGTGAAGATCTTCCCAATCATTATTCATTAAGAATACATTCATTACGATAAACGATTTGTCGAATGATATATTGTTGACAGTATTTGATTATTGTCATCCGATTGATTTGATTCATTGCTTCTCTTTGGTTTCTCGTCGTTGGAATTATTTGGCTAATCACAGCGCTTTATTCACCGAAGTTCGAGTATTAGTTAACGAACTCTCATTGAAATATGGTAGTGTAAAAAGATTCTTCCATAGGGTAAGTTTTGTGCGAATATTTTTTCCCTGAATGATATCTGATAATCAGTAAAGGAAGTTTCCGTAGTTTATGGATTATAATTAATCGAAGTCATGAGGACAGACTTTTCATCTTGCCTTGAAATTCCTTTTAGTTCTCTTTTTTTGCTGATTGATGGATTGAAGTGTAAATATCAGTCCACCCATTTTGAATATTTTTAGACTTCACAATATCTTCGGAAATTATGTATTGATTGTTCGGTGCCCCTACCATCTGCCGAAGTTAACGCATTATTCGACATTTGTTTTCCTCACGTTATTCATCTTGATATTGGCTCTTTTAAAGGTAAATTAAAAGAAAGTTGTTTCAAAAAGAGAAAAAATGAAACTTTAGTGAGAATTATTTTCTTGAAATTCAAATATTTTTTGATCGAAATGGTTTTTTGCAGAAATGAATATTATATTTCTGGAAAAATTATCAAATTGCTTCCCTAATGTTGAAACATTACATATGGATGGAGTGATGCGAGTATGATTTATATTAAAAACTGCATAAAAGTTGCTCTGATTATTGTTTAGTAATGTTATTCTTTTGAAATTATTTTAGCTAGAATTACTGGCTTCCGTTGACCTTTATTACATTATTATTATTACTATGATTATTCTTAAGCATTTATTTACTACCAGCATCTTTCTAATGTTTTTTAGTTTTATTTAAAATGCATCAAAATTTTGGATAAGATTTACTGAGTTGATTTCATTTAGTGTAATGTTTTGATTGTCATTTTTTTGTAGTGTTCCATTAGTGATCAAAATGGAAAGGAATGGAATGAAATGCTGGAAATGTTATTTGGCGATGAAAACATTTTCCCGAAAATGCAAAATTTTTTCATGGGCAGTGTAGAACAATACTGCTCGAAAACTGATGCAAGATTATCGGCTTGTAAACGTCCATTAAATTTATTATATATTCATCAAGGGGCAACCAGAGTAAAGTATATTTTTATCCTTTCGAAATTATTTCAACGAAAATTATTGGCTGTCGTTGACTTTTTAAAAGCAGTTTTATGACTTTATATTTTGAAATCGCATTGCTTGAGAAATGCTGACACTTAGCTTTATCTCGAAATATTTGATTAAAATTGCAATAACTGATACATATTTTTTATCAGTCATTATTATATTCATTAGCATCACCAACATGTACATTAATATTGCTGTTTTTTAGTTTCTGCGACATCAAAATTTCTCCATGGAGATCAACACTTACCGAACTTTATCTTGGATATTCCATTGAAAATGAAGACTTTCGTTATATTGCTGAATTGCGTAATTTGAAAGTATTCTCATTGGCTATTTGTCTTTATACCTTAGATGAAGATATTGCTCCATTAAAAGTAAGTAAAAGAGTCTTTAAAATATGGCTTAAAATTTTCTCACAATATAAGGATATTAGACCATTATGGAAAAGTGGTGGGATAATTTCTAGTGTTTTAGTTAGATTTTGAAAATAATCTTTATATTTTTTGTTTTAATAATTTTTACTTTGTATTTTTTTCTTGTTTCTGAAGACTAAATGATTCACATTGCTGATTTCGCAAGACTGTATCGATTTAGGTGTTCTGTCATGGGATTTCTGTTCTGAGAATTTTATCCGCACTTAATTGAATTTCACTTTGTGATATTTTGATTATTATTTCTGCAGTGAACGTTATGAAACGATTGATGTTATTTTGGTTACTTTTTTAAATTATTCTTTTGATGTTGCAGAATTTGTACAATTTGGAAGAGCTACGGATGCATTATGGTGGCCAAGATTGTGACCTTTCCACTGAAGGAATGATTGATTTATTCACTTTACCAGTCAAAGAACCTGAAAAATCATTCCCACACAAACTCAAGCATTTAGAAATTGCAGATTCCCATGCGTGCAGAACTGATCTTTTAAAAGCTATTGATCAAAAGCATGTTTTTTTTGTTTTCAAGTTATCACTACAATGGACAAATTTTGGTTACAATAAAAATGAGTCGTAGAAAGCTGTAAATTGAGAGTTCATAGAAAATACTTTTGGATTAATATATTTTTGGAGACGGAATATATTATGAGGAAATTAAATATTATCCATTACAGTTGTCCAGAGTTGAGAACACTTGGTCTGTCATTCAATGAATATATGGATGACGAAGCTATGCCATTTATTATTAGCAATTTCAAGTGATTAAATTTTCCTTCTGATTATATTTAATTGTTAATTTTCTTATTAAAATGTTCATTCTTTTTATTAAACAAGCTGAATTTTCACTTACCCATGAGAACTAATTTAGTATTGAGAAGTAAATTTTAGTACATTGCAGTATGCAGTCAAAACACTGAAATATTTTTTCTATTCATAGCTATGGCAAGATATTTCTCAAAGTTACTCCAATTAGAGCCAGCGAACAAGTTCATTTCTAAAACAGTTAGGTTAGTGTCCTTAATGTATTAATCATTTCGAAATAATTCTGAAATAAAATGTTTTTCTGGCTATCTACATTGTAAGAGAAACAGATCTTTTTTTTTTTTTTTTTTTTTTTTTTTTTCAGGCGCTTAGTTTTTTTGGATCTAAGCAATCTTGGAGATTGCTATAAGGATGAAGTCTGGAATAATTTAAGCAGTGATGATTTGCCTGATCTACATCTTCTCAAACTTCATGGAAATGAAGTAATCGTTTATCAGGAAATGGATAGAGTTCTTTGGAGTATCGTTCAAAATAATAAATAGCATTTGGTTCTAATTTTGACGGAAAAGATTTGAAGATTGCAAAATTAACTGATTTTCTAATAGTTTTTGCTTAGAAAATTATACATATTTGAGAATGATGCAATCGACTGTGACAGAGAAATATAAATCATGCTCAAAATGGATATTTTAAGGTTAATATTGAGAATTTGCAACGCCTGAATTTGAAGCGACCCAAATTGTTAATTTCAACCAAATGGAATTATTTTATTAACTGGACCAAAACTGAGAATGGTTGTATTTTTCACGATACTTTCGATGGTGATATTAGAGCTGTAGAAAATGATTTGCGCCAGATCGATGGATTTCGTGATTTTACAATTACTTCACCACTATTCTGGTTAGTTTGAAAAACTTTTTTCCCCTTGGATCGATACACTTGGAGAAAAGATCGTTTTTGACAATTTTAGTTCCCATTCTGTAGAAGTAATTCTTTTATTTCATTCGCATTTCTTCCAACATTTTGTTGATTCCACTTTATTAGTTTTTATAGATTTATATTTTAGGTATGATAACAAATGTCGTGGATCTAGGGAGCGCACATTATCGCATGATAGTTATCTTTTTGTATCTGTAGAAAAGCAACCGTATGAGATTTCCGTTGATGATCATTCTGTATAATAACAATGGCGTGGAACTATATAAAATATGTTCTTTAATGACGTGGTTTGGCTTGCATTAGATTAGTGCAGTTTATATCATCTGCAAATAAGCAACCGATCATTTTCATTCTTTGACGTACTGATCTGCATATTTTTCCAGTGTTTTGAACTGCATCTAAGACTGCACTTTTCTAGTACGAGGTTATTTAAAGTATATGTTTGTATTTATGTAAATTTTCCTTTTTAAAGTATTATAATTTATTGTGAAGTTTTCAGGTTCAAGAAAATGTGACATAATAATACTGCAAAGTGATATATCTATTATTTATATGAGTAAGAAAATATTCTAATTTGTCAAATTATTGCGAAAAAAACCATAATCAGATGGATCTCAATAGTAATTGAAAGTTCATTTCGTGTTTATAGGATATAGTCGAATGTTTCAGATTATTGGTAAATGGCCACAGAGCAAATAGTATAAAACATTTATGCCTAAATGATCGGAATGGTCAATCCAAGTGGAAACATATGAGCAAAATACTCTTTTAGAAGTGCGAAAGAAAAGATCTATAGAATTCTGACGGAGGTGATAATAAATATTGGAGGGACAGAATATTTAGTCTCAAATTCCGAACTTTTAGCGAAACATATAGAAAAAAAAGTCATTCTTACTATTAACGTCATATTCTTTTTTGCACGATGTTATCTACCAAGTTTGTTATTTACAGCATAGAAATAAAATATTTTTTCTTATGGTTGCATTTTGCAGTAAGCTTGGCATTATAGGTACTCCAATATTCTTTATCAAGCTTTACAACGATAAATAGTATGTAGAGCATGATAAAATTAAACATGAAGGCTATAAAACACTATAATACTTGACCAGTATAATCGGCGACTATGTGAAAAAGCTATAGTGAAACAGTACCACTGTAGCTTATCACATAAAAGCCCATTATGCTGTTCCGTCGTTTTTTATCACTGCATGCTGTTTTTTGCGCCTAAACTCTCTTTTTCTACTGTTCCGGGAATAGTGATACATAGCAATTTCATTTTCTGTTAACATTCTTGTTTCATCATAAAACTGAACCAAACTCTGTTTCGCACTTAAGTTTGCTCTGTTGTTAACCGTATCTCCAAATGCGCGGTTTTAGCTCTAAGTAATTTTCACAAGAACCATCGCAGAAAAAATACCTCTACTGCACTTGAAACTTTGTTACATTTGCTGATGATATCAAAACAACTGAAAATGATTTGCTGAAATAAATGGATTGCCTTTCCGCAAAGTGGGTCCCATTGCTTTTCATGTTATTCATGAAGTTTGTAAAGACAAGAGTGTTGGAAATGAGAAATATAATGACTGGTCATCTGAAGTTGACAATGACGAAGTTAGCGCAAATAATCGACGTTGATTTTCTTATATAAATTAATTATTCTACGGCGATCCACGTTTGAAGCAAATTGGAAAAATAAATTCAGTAAGTGGTACATATGAATATTTGATAATCAAAAAATTGTGGAGTTGGCAGGTGACGAAGATAAGCTTTCTGGGATTCTAACAAAAGTGATAATATCTGTTGAATAAAATATTTACTTTCAAATTTCAAGAATCGTAACACTGATTCTAACATTTCAGTGAAACTTCAGAGGTATTAATAACAATCATCTTTGTTGCTCGAAACAAATATTTGAAAGCTATGCAAGTAAGATAGATATGGTTACATTTAGTGATTATTTAGCGTGAAAATATTCCTTTTTCTTAGAAAAGTAGCAAACATAAACTTCTAAAAATTGAAATCTACAATTTTCATAATATTGACTTTTCATTCAGGGTAAATTCAGTGGATCTAGATGCCTCTTGTACTCACCCTCTTGCCAGAAGAAGCTGAGTACAGGAGGCAAACTAAAGTCAGTAAGGCACCTTCCGATTATTCTAATACCACAATATATTTTTAAGGAAATAGGGAAACAAGTACACAAAGTTTGTGTAAAAAATTTTTAATAAAACTGGTTCGTGAAATCTATTATCGTTTAAAAAAATAAATTGCAATTAAATAAAGGTGCTCATTTTTATAAAACTCAATAGCTACGAAGAAATATTTTATTTGCTCAAAAAATATAAATACTTCATTTATACTGCTTGGACATAACTTGCTGATAAGATATCGATGAAGCATATTGAAAAGTGTGAATATTTACTAAAATGAATTATTCTAACGGCGAATTTTGATTTGAAGTAATTTTTCTGAGTAGTTTTTCAGGTT
Source organism: Onchocerca lupi (assembly GCA_028564675.1). NCBI lineage: Eukaryota > Metazoa > Nematoda > Chromadorea > Rhabditida > Onchocercidae > Onchocerca > Onchocerca lupi. Next base: position 16,534 of record JAOVVO010000972.1, on the reverse strand, counting down.
TTTTAAAGGCAACAGAATTTACGTAACAAAGTTTTAGCGCTGTTCACCATGTGATATTTTAGAAATATCCCAAATATTCTTCTGATTTTTTTTCACGCTTTTGCTTCTTTAATTTAATCTATCAACAGTTTTTATCGCGATTATTGTACTGGTAGTAGCAATAATATCCTTTAATAATACTATAGGCGTTGAAAGATTTGGAGAACTATGAGACAGAGAACAGTAAATTACCTGATTTTAGCTTTACCTCTGCTGCTAGCATATTTCACTCAAAGTGGGACAATTAGAAGTTGTACATGAAACTGGTATTTAATCCGGAATGCTTTTGAATTTCTGGAAAGTTCAAAATTGTCAAAATAAAGATTTCTCAAATGAGGAACTCTAAGATATATTGGACTTTCGGAATTTTCTAGATTACTCCTCTCATTTGTGAATTTAAAAAAAAAGAATTTATTTTGAGCTAATTAGATGTTTGTTTAATTATTTCTTAAAAGTTTGAGTTTTGATTTTATCTAACACACAGAAGCTAATAGAATTATTCGGCTATCTTGAAACTATATTTTTGATTTTAAATTTCGTTCAATCAATTTCTGCATCGCTTTTTGCTGCATATATTATTCAGTCCTAAAAATAAACATGTGATCTAGCCTATCAGTGTAATTAGAATATTTAAATAAGGAAGAAAAAACCATAATTAATAAAGCTTTTCAGGTTCTCTGAAATGCATATTGAAAATTCTTTAAGCAGACAATTTGATAGAATTCCTGTCAGATGGAAATTGTTCAGTTGTTCAGTTGTTATTTGGCACGGTTCCTTCTCCACTTGACTGAAATTCAACTAAAACTGTTTCTCATCATTCGAAAGCTTAGTAATATTCCAACCAAATTCGGAAGCATTATAAGTCCACGATATAGTATTTCATTCAAACTTTTCGCATCTTTGAGGTCGCAGAAGCATCGTAGACTATTCTGAGTTTCGTTACAAGTTTGTATGGGGTGAGGTAGATAATGAATCATGCCTTCTTAATTCATTTCCGGGTAAACTTCGTAAATTATTTTTGAATCCCAAATTGCTTTGTCGTATCGATAAAGCAATTGTTTATCACTCTGTAGTCATTTAATTTTTTTTAAACGACCAAATCATGGCTCAAGTATTACCTAATTTAACCTTTGTTTCTCTCCAAGAACTAACAGACTTGATATCGCTTATTTTGTTTGGTAATACTTCCTTTGTATCGTTCTAACGCTTTTTCATCATCCTGGATGTTAGGTGGGGGCGTTAGGTTGTTCTGGATATCTACAATTCAGTTTCCATACTAATCACTTCTCGAATAGTCATGTTAGCCATACATATTGAATTGGTTTCGACCGATAATGAATTAGGATTTGGGATTTTCCTAGTGTGTCCGCTTCTTGCTATCATATAGGTCCAAGTTTCGTATTAATAAAGGTGAATCCTGATTTTAGTCCTAGTTGGATGAATTTGAAGCAATCAGCTTCAATAAGTATATCAGTTGCTTCCACTAATTCTTTAGACTATCCACATGGTCTTGATCTATCTTTGACGATAGGTCATAGTTATCGAAGTTAACTACTCGTAATTTTTTTGTCAAGTAGTTTATCATGTTGGCCTCAAATCTTGTGACTGCAAGATGTGGTTTTGGTATCTTGTTGACAAATGAGGCAATATGACAATTTGTGTTCTTCTTCATCGGTATCTTGTAGATTAAGTCGATTGCTAAATTCTTCGAGATAAAGGATAATTGCGAACCGAAATCAAATAGTGCTAGAGCTTGTTCTTCAATTCTTAGTATTTTTGGATTGATTACTTTGATTTCTTTGCATAAGAGTTAGATTTCTTTATCTCCTTAATCCTATCTTCCGGTTTGAATTGTTTGTGATTGTTAGATCTTTTTTTCTTTCTGTTTGTCCAGCATTTTGCACTCCATCCTTGTGCTTGGCATGAAATAATGGATGTTGTGGGGACCTTCACAATGGAAACATGAACGTTTTCATCTGCTGCATTCTGTTACCTAATGTCCTGGTTGAAGACAATTAGGGCAAGCGTTATTTTCTCTCAGACGTTCCATTCGTTGTCTGAGAGTAGGATAAACTTGACATTCGTCATCCCAGCATTCCTTGTTACAAAAGGCCTAAGCTCTCCTTCTTTTGCTGCGACAATTTTGAATCATTTGATGGGGCATCTTGTTTGCAGGTAGGCCGGTGTTTCTCCTCTGGTATAACATGAGATTTGATTTATCTTTGACTCAGTTGAGTTCTTTGCCTTCCCACTACTAGAAGTTTGGCTTCTGTCCACTTCCTCACTTCTTTCGACTAATCTTATCAAGAATCATCGGAACTTAGTGACCGACCAAAATTCTTGCCCTTCTTTTTGTTGCTATATTCTGTCCAATGTCCAATTCGGCAATCTTCTTTCTATGATGGAAAAAAAAAATGGTCCACCATAGGAAGTAAATAGAAAATAGATTTCTATGGTGAAATTTCGATGCTAGGGTGCTCCAGGTTGTCACCTATAGCTTCTAAATGTCGAAGTACCCTTTTGATTACTTCAACTATTATTCTTTACTCTCTATCATTCCTCTTGATGGAATGTATATTCGTCATATAGCGATTTCCTGATAGTGAATAACTTTCTATATTTCCTGATTAGAACTGATCTTACAATATCGTAATTTTCGGGGACAATATCATAAGCTCTAAATGCTTGTAATGATCCTCTTTGAGACAAGAGATTAGGTAATTTAATTTTTGAATGTCTAGAATTCTTTAAAGACGTACTGCGGCTTTAAAGCCATTCTAGAATTTTTTCCATGTCTTGGGATCACTACTGAATATTGATAGTGATAGATGGGGCAAATTTACGCCAGACTAATGAGCTAATGAAATGACTCTGTTTGACGAACTAATTCTCTTATTTTATTTGCTTAGTTGCTAAAAAACTAGCTCGAAGTCATCTTTATACATAATAGAGCTACAACAGATTCTTTACCATCATTTATTTATTTTATAATACCTGTATCGTTCACGATGTCCGCATATTTCCCGTCTTCTTTCCTCTTCTGCAGGCTTCTGATTCTCCACATGTAGTTCCACCAATTTCTGTTGATTGATTCGAAACTGCCAGTGTATAATTCGAGAAGCTTGATTTTTTGTTTGACGATCTTTTCTCTTGGCTTCATATTGTTGACGCAGTTCATCCTTTGGTAACTGCTGATCTGGAGGCATTAGATTCAAACCTTTGACTTCTCGATGAGTTGTTTCAAATTTTTCCTTGCCAGTTCAACATTTATTACTAAGTTTGCAAGTTTTGTCTCGTTTCGTAGCACCAAATAAAATTGTCGGAAAAGTTTTTTGACAGAAACGAATTTTGGTGAGAAAAGTTTGATTGATTGACGAAGGAATGATTCTTTCGTCTATGCTACAAGATGGAATGAAGTCAGATAGTTTTACAATTGCAGTAATCGCTTGGCTGTAGGAGAGATGGATGAATATCGGTGAGCTGGACTGAACTGGGGATATTGATTGTCGAGTGAGTTGAGTGATATTTAGCTGATTAGCTGAATAACTCGTGACCGCTAGAAGCTCCTTTTTATATCGATAATCCTTGATCTTGTAGTAGGCGATGACTTACAATATGATAGAAAGAGTTTGGTTATCAGGATAAAGGATAAGAGATAGAGTGCTTCCAGTTTTAAAAAATGAACACGAGCTTTAGTCTTTGCAAAATTTTAGACAGCATGAATTTCAACTTTTTAGACTATGCATATAAGTTTATTTAACAGGTCCGGTGATGAGAGGACAAAAGCCTTTTTATCAGACCAAAGAATGAGACATCGATTAATAATTCATTTGACTGAGAAATATTATAAATTTCTATTATACAAAATATTTTGATAAAAAATTTTCGGATTTTTCGACATTAGCTAATATATGCGCTAATGAAGGATGATAAATGACTAATACTCCAAGAACAGCATTTCTATTTTTAATAAATTTAATCCATACCATCTTTTTTCCGATCTTTTTTTTTTTTTTTTTTTGATTATTTTTAATGCATGCAAAGTTTTTTCTAATCCTGTGATATAGATTCCTTCCATTTTTTTCGGAAATTTTAAAACAAATTCACAGTGATAATCGTTAAAAGATTCCTTCCATAGTGGAATCCAAAGATTCGAATCGATTCGTTATCAGCTTGGTAATATTTTAAAATATTTTGAAAAAGAAATCTTAAAACCAAATTTCGCTTATCATGTTTGCACCATTAACGCCTATCTAGTTACTATCATTCCTTAAACAAAAACTATTTTGAATTCCATATGTAAACATACTTTACCGTTGAATATCAAAAATCCCTTGAAATTTTTATAAACAACGAACTTTTGCATTAATATTTGCAGTACTAACATTCTAAGTTTCTCACTGATTAAAAGGAAGATTCATGATAATTAAAAATGCAATAACGAAAGCTTTTGGTTGCCCAGGCAATAAAATATGGATTTTGTTGCTATCATCAAGCATCTAGCCATTCCTGCTACATATTTCTTTTCTCATATATGAAAAAACAATGATGACTAAACAACGATTTAATTTTAACTCAAAGAAATCTAAAGTAATTTTTTTAAATCATTTAGGAGATTTAAAATGATTGATTATGATATGGGCATGAAATTAGTAATTTTGCTTAGAGAAGCCTAAAATGGTTCTATCTCATTTATCGGCTTTTTAGTTTCGCTAAAATTAAAACAATCATATCAATGAACATTTCTTATTTTTTGCATCATGTTAATGTTTAAATTTGATAAGCATATGCACCAATCTCGATAAATTGTTTAAGATCTATTTCATTTCCATAATTATCATAATATTGCTGCATTAGATAAGTACGACAACTTAATCGTTTACTTCATTCTCATTGCTTTTTTTTCGCTATTATTGATTTTTTTAAAGATCATTTTCTATTTTCCTTGTTACTGATTTCTCTTTTATTTTATTTTTTTATTTTTTTAAATTACACTATATTGGAAAGACAAATAATTTAACGCAGAAAATGTTATTAGTCTTTAATATTTGCATTAAAATTTGGCTTTTTAATATGTTCATATATTTATCACTGGCTTAAAAATAAAATAACAAAAAATGCATTTGTGCTTAAGCGATTTTCAAATTTCTCCATTCGCTTTTTTTCATTTCAATTTTTTATAATCATTTTATCATTTTAATTTTGATTGTTATTGTTATTATTATTAATACTAGTATTTTTTTTGACTTTTAAACGAACATTTATTTATATCTTCCTTAAATGATTGTGACATTTTTTAAAATTTTCTTGCAATCTAAAAAATTTTTTCTTTTAGAAGTTGAATTATTCGAAATATAATATCATTTTCTCATTATTTTCAAATGCATTGATTGATTATTAATACTATTAATTTATTTTTTTAGGCAAGAAAAAATTAAAATTATTAAAAATGAAGTAATTTTCAAAGATTTCTTTAATAGGATAAATATCAAATGATACACATCGCTTGAAGTTACTACAGGAATGATTGCTAGCATCTCAGATGCTTATGCAATTTTTTTAAAAAGTTAGTTTAGAAAGTCAAAAAAGCAATTTTATTTTTCATCTTTTTTTTTTTACTCCCAAAAACCTATACGGAAGCATGTTATTATAGGAATTGCATATCACTAACGAATAATTTTAGATAAACATATTCAAAGTAGACTCATAAAAATATTATTTATCTGACTTTTTTGATCGATAAAAATTAGATAACTTAATTGCTGTAAGACGATCTAATTTTCATTTGCCAACTTTTTTCCTTTTTTTTCTGAAAGCCGTATAAAATATTTTTTTTCCGAGTGTGTAGAGAAAGAAAGAGAAAACTAAATAAAAGCCATATAAGAAACCTAATAAGATTGCTATAATTTATTAAGGCGAATAAATATTGATATTTGCATCGGAAGGAATCTTTTGGCCAAAAAATGCAGCCCAGATTAGGCCATATGTCATAATTGTCCTTCTTATATTTAGCTATACCGATGAAAATACCGTTCGGTATTTTAACATGTTGTTGCTAGCGCGAAAATCTTACAAATTTTAATTTACAAAGAAAGATATTTAAATTTTCTTTGCCTGCCCACTAGGCTATCGATAAACTTGGACTTTTCTCCCCCTTTCTCTTCCTCTCTCTTCGTTAATTCTAACTTTCTAGTTTTGCTAGCATAAAATAACCTTCCCAATCTTATTTCCTTTCCTCCTACATCCTTCTTTTCGTTTTGCATCAATTTCAAATGCCCAATGTTTTTTTTTTTTTTTTTTCAACATAATAAATCAAATAATTTTTTACGTAATCAAATATACGCTGAAAACGAATAAAGATCATATGAAATTATTATTTGAATTATTGCATGAAATTATTGTTGTCTGAAGATTGTGTTTTTATAAAAAAGAATGAACAGAAGAGACGGCGTAATAAAGTTATGATGAGTACAACACCGCGTAATAGCAAGAGATTCTCGGGGCGACAGAAAGCTTTTTTATCAAATCCACCAAGCAGTCGAGCATCAATAATTGCTGGAGCTATCAAGGTATTTATGCTTTTTTTTAAGAAATTTCAGAAAATGATTTGAATCTAAGTAATTTTACATCCTTCTGATATGCTAATTGATATATTAATATAATGAACTAATCAAAAAGTAAAACATTTGGATTACGCAGTAAAAGTTTTTAGAGTAATCAATTTGATGAAAGCTAGAGAAATGAATATTACCCGTATTTTCATCACAATATTTATGCTTTTTAGATTGTGGTAAATTGATTATCATTAATATTGAAAGAATATGTTGATAGTAGTAATTGACATATCTCAAAGATTCGTTAAGGTATTATAGAAAAGTATTCAAAACAGGTTAAAGACATTTAATGCTTCAGTATAAATTGGCGACTGATTTTTTTGAAGCTTTTCTAAGCTCAGACATATTCGAGAGATACAAAAATAAAAGAGATTTTTTCATATTTAAATTACGGCATAGATTCTTTTTCATATTTAAATTACAGCATAAGTTCCATCATGATTTTAATCAACGGCTAAATTCCGGAACAAATGCTCCATTATTGAAAGCGAAACTTGCTGGATATTCACAAGAAGAGTTAGAAGAATATTATCAAGTGTTCAGTGTATTTGATACCGGTTAATAGTTCATAATATATGAAATTTGAAAATCTTTTATAATTTTTTCGAATCATTGAATAGTTTTAGAAGATTTTATGGTAAAATTTAGCGTTAGGTCGGTGAACTGAGACGAAATCAAATGTATCGTTGTTTGTAATTCAAATTTTGATGCCAATTTCAGATGGTAGTGGCGCAATAGGTATTGATGAATTGGAAAGTGCAATGCGAAATTTGGGCTTAGAGCCGCAAAAAAATGAACTTGAACAAATCATTGAGGAGGTAGATCAGGTATGATTTAATTGTTCTAATTAAGTCTCGATGTAATGTTTTTTTTTTTTTTTTTTGGTCTCATTATAAAATTAAGTCTTAATTAGAATAATTCAATGATTAAAAAAAGTGATTAGAATAATTCATGATTATTAAGATGAATTTTGATTTTACATTTATAGATGGGCAATCATGAAATTGATTTCCATGAATTTTGTGATGTGATGAAACGAATGAGTGACAAACAGAATAGTTGGAATGATGTGACACGAGAATGTTTCGCTGTTTTCGACAGAGTAAGTGATGAAATGATAGAAAAAAAGTTGAAATAAAAAGGTCTGATACTATGAAAGAAATAAATGTAATAAAATTCAATTTGCCACAAATGGAAATCGATTCTTACCTTTTAATACTTCATTTATTTATCTTCTTAATCTGCTCTACTGGTATTTTTCTGAAATACTCCGTTCATTTATCATAAAATCTTTCAAAATTTATCAAATTCTAAGCAAACTAATGGTATGCTTGAAATATAATTATGGACACATATAACCTCTGTAGCATATTTTCGGTATATCCGGAAGTTTCTTTTCAGGTATCTTCCGTAACTCATATTTATTGTAGGGTGAAGTTGGCATAATATCAAAGAAGGATTTCCAATATATTCTCAATGAATTAGGTGATATACGTGATAAGGCAGTCATCGATGATATATTCGCAGAAGCAGACGTTGATGGTGATGGCGTTCTAGATTATGATGAATTTACGTTTATGGTACGAAATTATATGAACGATGAAGATTTGGCTACATGCAAATATCCTTAATGATAAAATATCTAGGCATATAGAAACAATCTTTATATGATGAATAAAGAAAAAAGAATGTCGTGAAATTAAATTTAAATTTGAATTTATGCACAGAAGTGAATTACCGTATGAAAGTATAATGATTTAATAACATTTAAAGGATGCTGAAAGAAAAGTAAAATATTGATTGCATTTACATTAAAAAAAAAAAAAGTATAACATAAACTTAATAATAACAAAATGTAAGTTTAATGCACAATTTACTTCTGAATCAAATATCAGATAATAAAAATAAGCAAACAAAAAAATGATAAAAAAGTGAATAAACAAACAAGCAAACAAAATACAATGATATATGATAGTAGCAAAATCCAATAATTTCTTGCTCTATCTCTACATGAATTCATCATCGTAAAGAAGTATTTTCATTTTATTTAACATAAAGATGCATTCAATTTCAGTTCTATCCAATCCTATTTAAATTACTATAATACAATCAAATATCAGACTGTGAATAGCAAAATTTCCTATAAAGAAATGAATCTAGTACTAAATCTATTTTGAGCATCACTCATACATATCTATTCGATTAGTTATAGAAAACCTTCTGAAATAATTTTCTTGAATACTGGCTTGTGTTATTATTGTTGTTGTTGTTTATATTGTTGTTGTTGCTGTTGCTGTCAAATTGAATGAACTAGTTCTTTTCTATCAGATTAAACAGCGTATGTCTAATTTTTGCCCTCATTTAAATAAATTTTATTGACAATTTTCGTACATAACTACTCCTCTCAATGCCATTTTCACTTTTTTTTTTTCCTGGATAATCGTAATCTCTTTCCATTTTTTTTTTTTAAATCGATAAGCTAGAGTTATTTTCAATTCTTCTAAAAAAATTTGAATTTTTATCAAGTTAATTCTTGCAAATTCATCATGTCATGCACTATTATAAAATGATAACGTAATTTTCCCAATTTTAAGAAGTTCATAACAGTAATAAACTTAACATCGAAATTTTACAATTATAAATTTCTTCAAGGCTGACAAAGATAAGAAATGATAAAACTTAAACAGCTTAAAGATTCTTGCATTTTCATTGATTATACATTGGCAAGAAAAAAGTTTTGAAAATATAGTTTCATACATGGTTTCAAATTTCAAGATTTTCGAACATGTGATGCTTGATAATAGATTCAGTCGGTTATTTTGGAAATGACCAGAAAAATAATTCAAATCTTTGAGTCATCTCCTTTGATTCAGCATAATTTTTACCAATTGATTCACATTGACATTTTTTTTAAAGCTGCTTCAAAATTTTATATCATATATTATTTCAATACTTTTTTATTTCAAAATGAAATCATGCTCAACACATTTACAGTATTCTATAGCTTTGACAGCAATTACTAAAATAATAAAATCTAAATTCAACCATTGAAAAACATCGTGCTATGGATCGCACTTTTCGAAAAAAAATTTTTCGACCTTTTATTTACATTTAATAAAAGTTTTTTAATGCTCGGTTAACATCTACTTAAAAATGAAATTACTTAGTTAAATACATTTTATTCAGTCTTTTCCAATTTGAAAGTCAGACATTTTTAAAGATTTCATAGCTATTAGCTTCTCTTTTTCAAATATTGTAAGCATAAAAGGCTTTCATTTTTTAAAAACATATTGTAATAAATATTTCACATTTATATTTATACATTATTGGCGTATTTATTATAAATATTGTCTCAAGTAAATTGAGATAAGAATTAATGAAATAAAAACTTTGACAACAAATATTAATGAACCGATAAATGGTACTCTGAATAAATTTTGATTTTAAACAAATTTTTTGAATAGAACCAATTTATTAAATCTTAATTTTAGTTAAAAATTAATAATAAGAACTTCTGCTGTTTATGATTTCTATAATTAATTATATTTGCATCAATTCTATGAGTTTTAATTATTGTTTTGAAATGGTTGAATTTATGAGATGCTGAGCAATAACTGTTTCTTTCTTTACAGATCATCCATATTGGAAATTTTAAAATAACTTAAAATTTTGTATGGAATTTTGCCAGAAATTTTACTTATTCCAATAATAATTAGTTTCAGTTACTATGCAGGATATGAAAGCTTGGTTAGCGATTCTGATCACGATATTCTTCTATAGTTCAAGCAATGGTGAAGATGTAACTAACTGTAGCAGTACAGGAATTTGGAGTAGTTGGTCTTCATGGCACAATGTGATGCTAAACAAAAGTGATGGATTATATTTCCAGTTACGGAAACGGTAAGTAAATGATAAACACTGATATGAAACTTATCGAATGATTAAGGTTGAAGAAGTATTGCTGGAACTGTTCGAAAGCATGATTACAAAAATAATAAAATAAGTAGTGCTAATATAAAAGAGAAATATTTTTTTCCGAATCCTGACAAATGGAAATGATATTTGTGTTAAATTCTTGTAAACTAAATTTTTTAAAATCAGGCATCATAGGAGGAAAAGAATTTAATGCTGTTTCTCTAGAAAAATCTAATAAGTTTCTATTTCAAATAAGTGAAATGTTTAATTTTATCCCAGCATTGATATGCTTGTTTCTTAAAAAGGAAATTTTTCAATAGTTTTAATTTTAGGCTTTGTCGAGAAAATCCGCAAAATTGTACTACAAAAACGAAAGACTATTGCAAGTGAATTTTAATTTGTTTTTAAGCAGTTTATAGCATGAATACTTTGTAAAAAAAAGGTTAAGGATAAGAGGAAAAGTGTCAGTGGAAATAAAATTATAAATTTTTTGCGAATTATGAGTTCTTAACAGGATGAAATATTATCATTGGGTAAACCAGAAATGACAGTATACTTTTAGTGATTTTTATGCAGAAGTAAAACTTTGTGGATCAGTCGCAAATTCCCCAATTCATTGCTCCAATGTAAGTTGACTTGCTCAAATTTTACTGATTTAGTAATCAACAATTTGACGAATAATTATTGACAATTGGTAAAATTATTAGTACTATTTGATGTGCTTTTTTTGCGTAAATAGATACATCACGGTAATTAGGGAATGTTTGGAATGCTGACGAAGGAAAGACGCCAGAGTGTCAAAATTAACTTCTAATGAACTTAATTTCTAATAAAATTTACTTCTGGTCAGTAATTTAAACATTTATACAGTAGTTTGCTAATAAATGGTATTTTAATGAAAATTCATTTTCAGAAATTGGCGATATACGGTGAGTATATCTTTTTCTTTACTTTTTATCTTTTTGTTTCTTAGTTATATTTAAGTAAAAACTTTTCTGTCAGCAGAATTAGAAACAATAATGACAGATATCATGGCAAAAAAAAAGGAAAAAAAAGAAACTCTTGTCACTACAGCTTCTACTAATGCTACGACCGCTACTGCACTGAATGCAGGAAGTACTGCAGCTGTTATACCTACAAATATTGCTACATCTGCTACAACTGTTGCTGCAACTTCCGTACTTACTACGGTCGCTGCTGCGCCTGCCGCAGTAACTGCCAAATCTACCACCGCAGCTCATTTACCTGGCACTGATGCTGTCACATTTACCGCAGCTAATGTAAAAACCACTGCAGCCGTGAATATATTCGCTATATTCGCCACTGGAAATACTATGACTATACCGCATGCTGATATATCTCATAGCAAAATTACGATCATTGATATACTTATTACAGCCGCTGTTACATATACTACTAAAAATACCGCAGCTGCTGTATTTACCACTGCCGCTGCTACACTAACTACTGCTGCTGCTACACTTGTTACCACAACTATCGCAGCTTCTATACCGAAATGCTGTCGACCGGATATAATTCTACTTCATTGCTGTGATGTACCTACCACTGCAGCTGTCGAACCTACTACTGCAACTGCTGTACCAACCACTTCAGCTTCCAAATCTATTACCGCAGCTGCTTCATCTAACATTGCAGCTGTCATACCTATTACCGCAGTTGCTATACCTGCTACTGTAACTGCCACATTTACTACCGCAGATGGTGTAAAAACCACTGCAAGTGTAATACTAACCGCTGCAGCTGCTACTGGAAATACCATATCTACACCGCATGCTGATACATCTCATAGCAAGATTACGATCGTTGATATACTTACTACAGCCGTTGCTACATTTGCTACTAGAAATACCGCATGTACTGCATTTACTACGGCTGTTGCTACACTAACTACCGCCGCTGCTACACTTGCTACTACAACTGTCGTGGCTTCTATACCGGACTGCTGTAAATTTGATGTAGTTCCTATACTTGACTGTTGTGATGTACCTACCACTGCAGCTACCGAACCTATTACCTCAGCTTCTACACTTGATTGCTGTGGACTGGATGTAGTTCTTATACTTGATTGTTGTACAGTACGTACCACTGCAGCTACCATATCTACTACCGCAGCTTCTACGCTTAACTGCTGTAAAATGGATGTAGTTGCAGTACTTGATTGCTGCAATGTACCTTACACTGCAGCTGTCGAACCTGCTACAGAAACTACCAAATCTGCTACCGCAACTATTAAACTTGATTGTTGTGGTGATGCAGCTCTTATGCTTCACTGCTGTGATGTATCTAATATACCCAATTTACCTACTATAATAATGCGTCCCATGATACCATCAGCAACAACCGGAAGCGTAATGAGTTAGTAAAAATGCATGCATGCCACTGTCATTGTAGCATGCAAGTTGATTTCGTATTCATTATGTCAGTATTTTCTTCTGTGGATATTGTGCAACCATGTGATAGTGATCTTGTTATGATATAGTCCTTTCATCTTGATCTCTTCAACTGATTTATCAAAAATGATCAAAATCGAGAAGAAAATATGGTTGAACTGAGCATCAGGTACTATCAGAGTACTACGCTTAGCTCTCCCACGAGAACATATTTCAAAATTTGAAATAGAAAAAAAAAACCGATCAAGTAATTTGCCTAAAACAAAAAAGTATAGAGAAATATTGAAATAAAGCAGTTTGATATAAGTTTTAACCTTCAAAAATTTGCTGTGACTAACCCGATGATATCATTGGAAATTACGAGATTAAATTTTAAGCCGAAATTAAATGATTGAATTTAAAGGATATTTTCCATGAAAATAAATTGTTGCTATTAATGGACTGATATATAGCTAAGGATTGCATTGCTACAGAATAATTATCTGTGTTATCAAATGTATAAGAAACAAATCGAATAATATACTTTTTCTGGTAGTGAAGCAACAACATGCAAATTTATGGGATGATCATTTCTTTTTCACTTTCCATTCAGATTCACAATTTCGACATCAGTTCATCTCCAAGAATCTGAATCAACGATTCACCCCTCAGGTCTACAAAATGCGAACAAAACGGCAAAGTTGGTAACATGCACCGACTGAGCTTCTAAACTGTTTTCATTTTTTTCCCTCAATGTTTTCTTCATAACAGTAATTTTAATTGAAATAACTGCATGCATTCTTGCAAATTTTTTTCTATTTTTCTTTTTTTTTTTTTTTTAGAAACACTTAATGCATGGCAAGTAACTAATGCAAATGAGGTATGTAACATATGAATTTTTGTTTTTGAATTTTCTTTCATAAATAAAGAAGAACTGAATTAATTAAATCGAAGTTCTTGCAAATAAATAAGAAGCACGAATTACAACTGGCAATTTGAAATTTTTAAAAAAATAGTCATAAAAATTTTTCATCTTTTTTTCTGAATTCCTATCTATGCTTAAATTGTTCAGAAAAAAAACCAAAATTTCATGAAATTCATTGCCAAATTTTCATTTCCGCTTTCTTTGTTGTAAATTCTGACGAGGACGAAATATTGCATGTTTCCGTGAAATTACAAGCTTATTTCATTGTTTCCTAATTATTTCTTGCTTGTTCCATAACACCCAGAATTTAATGAAGGCTTTTTTTTTTTTATTTTTGATGAAATTTTAGTAGAAATATGCAGTGGTTGCAATAATGTACTGCCAATAAGTGGTATGCATCTAAAAAATGGAGAAAGAAATGGTTATTTGGCCGTTGTTTATGGTGCAAATCCGTTTGGTTGTCGTACTGCTGATCTTATTTGTGATTCTGGTTTCTTGGTATGTTTTCTATGTAAATTCTATCAATTTCTCCTAATTTTATATACCAATAGCTTATTGTAAGCTATGATAAAACAAAACTTTTTATAATAAATCTTTTTTGATTGATACGATTAATAAATGAAAATTATTTGACCTTTTAATCCAAAATTTATGCTCCTACATCTCATCGAGATATTAGAAAGTGTAAATAATCGATAAACGGACTGATATGAAAATTACAACACTAGAATTTCTAAGTAAATCAGGAAGATACTACTGTATGATTAACTTGCTATCATTGAATTCAAGTTATAGCTTGCTTTTATTCAATGAAAGATTAAATGAGATTTATGAATTGTATTTGTGAATTTCGTCCTAAATATTTCATGGATCATTGCAACTTCATTCAGAGATTTATGACATTAAATTCTACTTCTGCTTAAAATTATTTGAACTATTAAATTTCAAAATTTGACATTCTTAATATTTCATATTCTGTAATAAATAGCAATTGCAATCTTACAAATTTGCATTTTATCCGAGAAGTTATTTGAATCCATCTCAAGTTGAATCAAATTATTGTTATGTTGATATATTATTTAGGTTAATCAAACTGCAATAATCTATGCAAATGGAGTCAAAAATACTCCACTGGCAATGTCATTAACCGGAAAAGCTCAAGTCACTTTAACTTGTGACGAAAACGTACGTTGGAAAGCACCCAATTCAATAATCAATATTTGGAATGTAACATGCATATTTAGAGGTTCTTTTGATTTAATAAAGTTCCAATGATTTGCCTTACTCTTTAGTAGTGATTAAATTGTCGAGAAATAAAAGCTGGTTAAATTATATATAATAAAAGAGAATTTAACGACAGAGTTCTTATCAGTAAATGATAAATATTAAATCCGATTCACATCATTTAGTTTTATTGTTTAAAACAACAAATAGTTCATCCACAATTTCAACATGGAACAATTACACATTAATTGATAAAATTACAGTAGCATCCTAAAAACTTTCAATTATTTTGAAAATTTCCATTCTGATGTCATATTATAATCAGATCATTGCTTCATGTAATCTTAGATTATTTACTTATTTTTAAAAAAATAATTTTGTAATTGTTGTAGATCAACCAATACCAACTACGCCGGTACCACCAACTGTACCACCGAGTATATTTCATCTCATATCCTTTACTATTTTCAGTTTTAATCGAACAATTTTAAATATAAACGAAATCCATATTATTTATAACACAAATTTTTGTCATATATTCGAATGATATTGATATTCTAATGATTACATTACATCTTAATCAACCAAAACTTTATTTCAATTGCAATTTTAATAAAATTTACAGAACCATGCAGTACATGCATAAATCTCATAACTGCAAGAGTGAAAAATCCGGCATTAAATGAAGGTGAAGGAAAGCTTGTCATTGAGTATACGCTGAATGAATTTGGTTGCCGGGTCGCTAAAATTATTTGTAGTACCAGTGATGTAAGTAGATTTTATCACTTTGTATGAAACTTTTAAACTTCAACCAATTTTTGCTTTTAACCGCACAAATAGGACTGCTTTAGCCATGAATAGTATTCTAAAATCGAATGCATATATATACAAACCAAAATGAAATGTATATAAAATCAAGTTTTTATTTTATTTCATGAATCTTAGGAATGCATTTGCTCTCGAAAATGTATTTTAATTTTTTATGCGTGTGCTTTTGATTTTTCAAAAAAAGAAAAAAAAATGAAACAACCAATAATAACTTTATTCCATGAGATTTCTAGTAATATGCTAAAATTTCGCAATTTTTAGCATTGATACTAATATTGTAAAACTACGAATTAATTTCTCAAAATTTTTATATGCATTCCAAGTATAATAATAGCAATGAATACATTTTGATCGAATAAATTGATAAGATGAATAATTTATTAGGAAAATGTGGAAAAGATAATCTATTTCAACGGGATGAAAAATATGCCAGTTATTTCAAGCAAAGTTGATGCTGCAACTATTTCATTGTCTTGCCATGATAATCGACGTTTTCGAGTTGACGGTTCACGTGCTAATGTTGAAAATGTTACTTGTCTTACACGAGGTTCTTTTCCTTTTATTATCAATTATATATTGATAATGCTCTTTAATATATA
>JAOVVO010000971.1:0-23927 GCA_028564675.1 Onchocerca lupi | reverse complement strand
ATATATATCATAATTTGATGAAAAGGAAAAATTAAAAAATATAAATATTATAATACATGGCAATGAAGAATTATAAGCAATGTTTGGAAGTGAAAAGAAATATTCAAACAAAATCTTAACTGAAAATTAAAAAAAAACTTGAAAACTTAACTGAAAAAGAAAAATTAACTAAAAAACTAAAAGAAAAAACTGGAAAAAAGTGAGAAAAAAACTTGATAACTCAGTTGTAAAGATTTTTTTTTTTTTAATTTAAAAATTTATATCCATACTTAAGATTATCAAAAAGGGAAATCTATTTTTTTTCTACTCCATTTCAGAGGATTTTATAAGTTATGCTTGCTTTCGTAAGAAACTTCTTTTTCTTCTACTATTTTTTGGTAAAGAACAATATTAATTAATTTCATCTTTAAAAGTCAGAAATCTTTGATTAATTAATTTGATTGAAATTTATTTGAATTAAAACAAACAGATTGCAGATTGTTTTTTTTTTCAGCGTAAAATTTAAAATAAAAAAACAAAGGTCAAAAATGCAAAAATACTAAAAAAATTTAAGCATAGAAAAACGGAAAGGAAAAAAGGATTTGTAGATATTTCAAAGTAACATGAATAAACTTATCGAATATTAACTTAAAGTTGGGAAAAGGCGAGAATTATTATCATTATTTTCTAAGATGTCCTTTTGGTGACAATTTAAGGATGTTTTTTTAGGTTTGAGATGAATATAGGTGGGAAGAAAAGGCTTAAGGCCCTTCAACAACTGTATATGATCATCATATACTTGGCTTATAACTTACTGCAACATCTAACTTTTATCAGTGATAATAATGATATTTCAAAAACAAGGAATACACATTTTAGGAATTTTTAAAATTGGCAAATAAAAAAAAGAAGCCTGAATCATTGAATTTTCCGAAAACTCCAAGCATTAATTCATCGATAGAAGCCTTATGTATTCCTAGATATTCTAATATTTTGCATATTTGGCCATCATTTCTTCCCTGTTTATTCCTTTTTCTCCTCCTCTTCCTTTTCCTTCTTTTAAATGGCCACCTTTTTATGAACGAAATTATTCCAACTCAAAACAAGCTGGAATATTATCATTTCTCTCCCTTTTTATTCAATATTCAACTTTCTTCTTTCAATGTTTTATTTACTTTTTATTCCTTTCCACATTTTATTTTCCTTTTCTTTCCTTTCTTTTTTGTTTTTGTTTGTTTGTTTTATCCAAATAAATTTCCTCATTTCCGCTACTTTAAAGCATATTTCAAAATAAAATTAGTAAAAAAGTTTTTTTTTTTAATTCGAAATAAAAAATTGAAAAAAAAATACTTCGATTTCGAATAAAAATTTGATTTTGTTCATTTTTTTTCCAACTACTTTTTCCTATTTTTCTTTTCGAATTCAAAATGACGCCATTTTATAGCATTCTTTCGTTTCTATTTCTTCTAAGGTTTTCCCATTTGTCTTTCTCTCCCGCCTCTCCGGGTTTTTTTCACTTCCTCTGCTTCCCCCGTTTCCCGAGGTTTTTTTTTTTCATTACTCCCGCTCTCCTCGCTCTGAATAAATTTGCTTTCATTTTATTTCATATCAGCCGGTTTGCTTATCTTTCAATATTTTATATGAAAATATTAATTAATTAAAATAATTTTATCTTTCTTTTCTTCTTTTCCGCCCAATTTAATTAGTAATCAAGTTTGCTATAAAACAGAAAATAAACCTAACTTATAAATGAATCATCTAAAGCAAAAAATAACTTATCTCTTACTCAGTATTTCGGCAATTTGAGTTATTTCGCAAAACTGGAAAATTGATATTATAAACTTATCTCAATCTTTTGCAATAAGTAATATTTAAATCATCAAATAGCATTTTTTCATTAAATTAAGTTTTGAATTAAGTAATATGTGTTTGGAATTTACGAAATATAATGCTAAAACAATTTTCATTAGTGCCTTATTCAGTGATTTAATGTATCATATTTGATAAGGGTGAAAAATTATTTGATTTTATTTAATTAGTATTTTTCAAAAATTAAGAAAAAAAACATTTAAAATTTAGTCAAGCAGACTTTTAAACTTAATCATTTTTAATTTATTTATCCTTTTTGTGTTTAATAAATTTTTTTTAGTAATTTTGCTTATTCTTCGTTTAAATATCCATTTTTTCTTGGGATTAAAAATTTGATAAGATCCTAGCTTAAAGTTTTTGTTTTTTTTTCTATTCAAATAATATTTATTACTCAAATATTTCTCACAATTTTTCAATTTTCGGAAAATTTCAATGATTGCAGAAAATTCTCACGAACAGTATTTGATTATGAGTAGCAACCGATAGATATTGTGATCAATTTCAAACAAAAATTATGCATTAAAATTAAAATTTCGAAAAATTTTTGGGAAAAAAAAAGGATTTAATTAAAAAGCAAACCCTTTCTTGTTGTTCCTTGTTCATTTGGTCACCCATAATCCACAAATAGTATAGAATAACAATAAAAAAAAAGAAAGCTTTCTTCTCGTTCTGAGAAGTTTGCTGAATTGTTAAGTTTATCTAAATTATATAAATTATCAGTTAGTAAAGTAAACAAGTACCATTTTACTTATTTCATATATTGATTCAAACCGAAAAAGATGAAAAAAAATTAAAATACATCATATGTGTCATTGGTTGATTAAACTAAAATATATTAAAATTTTGATAATATTTAAAAATTATTTTCATAAGAAGTAAACAAAGGAAAGAAAAAGAAAATTAATTAAAAACTAATCAAAATTAATCAAAAATTAAAAATATCTACAAATTTATCTGACAATGTTATTATTGTTCTTCCGGTAGTGATCGTTGTTGCATTTGGTGACAAAACTCGAATAATGATAGAATTTGACAATAATAATAATAATAATGATAATAATAATAATAATAATAATAATAATAAAAGCACTGATAATAATTACTAACGATAAATGGTCGTCACTTTTCCTTTTTCGTTTCTTTTCCGTTTATCAAACAGAAATGATAATTGATAATGATTGTATGATAGCGATGAAGAATGATAATATTGATTGATTGATTGATTGATAATCTTCACCAATTATATATTTTCGAGAAAATTTTGAACAATATAACTTTTCCAGCCCAGCCAACCAACCAAAATAGCTTTTTCACTTGAAGACACGGTCGATTTATCGTATACCTTTTCAGATCAATAACGAATGATTAAAAAAATTTCTGAAAAAGAAAAAAAAATTTTTTTTTTTGAATTTTTTGCAAAAACCTTTATTATAATGTTTTCTCTTCCGGAACTTCCGAGAAAAAAAATAACTCGTTGTAATAGTGGTAATTATGAAATGCCAAATAAATTAAAATAAAAATATAGGAAGTAATGCAACGAAGGAAGAAAGAAAGAAAGAGGAAGTAAGAGAGAAAAAAAGAAGAGAATGTATGCTAACAGTTATCAATTTTTTTGAATATTAGTGATAAGGACAAATTTAAATCAAAAAAAGAAAGAGAAGAAAATGTAATGATCAAAGTTTAAAAACTTAAAAATGAAATAATTTCACTATTGTAAATACTACCATTTTTTCTATTATCGTTTAATCATTGCAATGATTGTATAATTCTAAGCCAAAAATTTTCGTGAAAAAAAAATAAATAATTAACATTGCATATAGCAATCAGTATTAATATTATTATTTTTCACCTGACATGCACATTTAATGTTAGGTTTTCATGCTATATACGTTACTTATTTGCAGAAGTTTTTCTGATAATTCCATAATTTCATAAATTATTAATGAAACTATTACAGGAGATATTGAGGAAATTTCTTCATTATAATTTGATAAAATAAATATTATCATATAAATTATTAATTAGATAGGATTGCAATATGTCAATAATATTTTGATGAAAACACTATAAGAAATGATATTATAAATAGACACTAACACATGTTATCACTAAAAAAGAAACAAATAATAATATCAACCATTTGAAAATTAAAGTTGCATAATTTAATTTTGGAATTTTCATTACAAAAAGAATCATTTAATTAATGTTTTTCAATTGAATCAATATATTTGCAAGTCTATTAATAGATTAATGCATTATTAATAAAAAAAGAAACAAATAATAATATCATTCATTTGAAAATTATAAAAATTATTTTGATTCAATTGAAAATTTATGTAAATTGTATAACTTAATTTTGAAATTTTCATTACAAAAAATCATTTAATCAATGTTTTCCAACTGAATCAATAAATTTGCAATTCAATTTACATTCGAAATTTTTGATATAATTTATTTAATCGATATTTTTTGATTTAATCAATATATCTGCTGATTAATTAAGATACTGTGTGATTATAGAGAAAAAAAAAAGAAAAAGAATTTTTAAGCTTAATAAATAATTCAAAAATGAACAGCAGCTTCTTCTTTTTCTCAAATATCACAAACTAAGAAATTCATTTGTGAAAAAAAAAAAAAAAAAAAAGGAAAAAGTTGGACCATATCGTCTGTACTTTTTAAAAATGATTTGAAAAAGAAAGCAAAAAGAAAGGTCAATAAGAGAGAAAAGAATAGAAGAAAATGTCTTCTCGAAATGTACAGATGAAGAAATGAAACGATGATCCATCCTCCCTTTCCACCCTTCTTGCTAAAATGCCTCAAAAAATTCCAACTGACAAGACAAATCCTTTAAAAAGCCTTTTTTTTTGTTCCAAAAGTACAGAAGATTGTGGCTTCTTGATCATTTCCAAAACTTATAATTGCTTTTTTTGGATTAAGAAAAAAAAAAAAAAGAGGAAAAAGAAAAGAAAGAGAGTAAGAAGGAAAATTTTAGGAACCGTAAGTGAAATTCATGCTGGAAAAAACAAACAAACAAACTTCATGAGATTAATGGATTCGCAGCAACAGCTGTTGGAAATAACTACAAAAGCAATAAAAGGTAAATATGTTTGTGGATGTTTCACGAAAATTGAAGAAAAAAAGATACTTTTTTCAGCTAATTTACGATTGAACAATTTTAAATGAATTAATAAATCAATCAATAAAATGGATTAAATAAGATAATGAATTTATGATTAATAAACTATGATTACATGAAATCAATAATAATCATCATCAAATACATAATTATTTTCTGATTAAAAATATTGCAATGAATAGCCAATAATTCTTTACAGTTTTTGTTTTTTCAAAGTTTAGAATTAATCTGTCAATTAATTATTAATTTTTTCTGTCAACTATTTTTATTGTTGAAATAAAATGGTTAGCATAAAAGCGAAAATTTTGCGTGAAATTAAGTTTGATTTTTTCTTTTTGCAACAATGTATTAACCTGTCTCATTAATTAATTAATATTTTAATTCAGAAATTCCTCAAATTTCATCATATATGTTTGACAATATATGTTAAGAATTATCAAATTTTATTTTATATTTTATCTATTTAAGAGAATGATGCAAAAAAAAAGGCAAGACATTGAATTTAGGAAAGTATTTTTAAATAAATTATAAAAAGGAATTATTTTCGAAGAAAAATTTTGGAGAAAAATTCGATCAAATTTTACTGATAAAAATTGATAGGGAAAAAATTAGCAATTTTGCAAGTAAAAGCAATCATTCATGCAAAACCAGTAGGATAGCCGATAGCAAAGGGATTTGTTTTTAGAGAAATGATATTTCATGGAAATTTCTTGAATAAAAGAAAATTCGAAAAGGCGTGAAGAACGAATAAAACGTCGATAGAAACCAATAAAAATATCAATAAAAATAATTAAAATCATGTATTCTAACATTAAAAAAAAAAAAAGAAAAATCAAATAAAATAGAAAAGATGGAAAGTAAGAACAAGAAATTACGGAAAGTTTTGACAAATTAAATTATTCACATCTATTCCAAACATAATACGTATATAAATTGACGTGGAATATATATTTGTTTGACGAAACATAAATTGATATGAAAATAAGAAATATACAAACTACAAAAAGTTTGTGATTATTGTATAACCATATTTACGCCAAATCGTAATATTTATATAAATTGACGTAAAATACTTATTTACGCTTATTTCAACATCTATAAATTGGCGTGAAAATAAAGGCTGAAAAATACCAAAAAATTTTTAATTGTTATAAGACTCATTTATGCCTATTTTGAGAGTTATATACGCATATAATTTATATCATATGAATAAATTTCTAATACAACTGAGAGAAATGAAAAGAAGTGATTTCTACCATATCAACAACAATATTCATGTCTGATTATGACTGATAAATTGTTGAAAATATATTGAAAAAAGAAAAGTTGGGATTTATAAAACTTGATATATCGTAGCAAATATAAATTAAATTAGTAATGTGCGAACAGGTAGAATATATAATAAGAAAAAAAGATTCAAATTTATCAAATTTAAACTATTTGAGTCAATCATTTATTTTTTCCATTTCTTTCTTTTTGTTTGTAGAGAAACTTGAAGAAAGGTTTTTTTATTTTTAATTCCAAAAAGCGAAAAAAAGAGAAAAAAAGAAAGAAAGAAGAAAGAGAAAAAACTAAGCGCAAATAGAACTTCAAGAAAGAATGGTACTAAGGAGATGTTTGAGAAAGTTTAATGCAAATATGAATGATTTTAAAAAAAGTTTATTTTTTTTTTTTGCATTTTTTCATTTCAACTTTACCGTACTTCATCTTATCGTATTATTTGACTTAACTTATTTTCAAGTAGCAAATGAATTTGAAGATGTTTGAAATGTATTTTAGCTTGGAGGAGAAGGAAGGAAATGGAACGAAATGAATTTTATTGTAAATTCTAAAATCTAAATGAGAAAGCAATGCAATATACATCATTTTTATATTTTTACGTTTTTGAAATGCAAATGGCAAACGACAATGACAGCAATAATATTGTGCTGATTTATGTATTCGGAATCGTAATCAAGGATATTATTATGAAAGGATGAAAAAAAATGCAATTAAAATTTAGCAATTATCAATTAAATTGAAATAATGAAGCGTCAAATTGTTCAAAAAAATTTAATTTAATAATAATAAAATTATTTTGACGATTATTATCAAAGTATATTAACACGTTGCTCAGTTGCAATCTATAATAAAAAGTATTAAGATAAAAAATTCGAAACAAGAAAAGAAAATATGAAAACGATTGTTATTAACGTGTATTTAGACGTTGATCACGCTATGATGATTGCCATTAGCGTATATTAACACGTTGCTCGTTGCTCATCAACTTGTAATAAGAAAAAGTATTAGGATGGAAAATTCGAGAATTATTAGAAAATATCCAAATAAATTGATCACTTTTATTGGAGAATATCCAAGTAAATTAATCATTTTTGTCAGAAAATATCCAAATAAACTGATCACTGGGTTATTCTTTATGTTACAAAGCGATTATTTGAGAAGGATGTGAGAATGATTGTTCTTAACGCATATTTGCACGTTGCTCAGACTGCAAAAATTATTTGCAAAGAAGTGTTGTTGGGAAGGAAAATTGGTGAGAATATTTAGCTTGAAATGAAGTGAAATCGTAAAAATTTTCGAACGAATCACATTATCTTTTACATAAAATCATGCAATGGGTTACCCGTTGCTATGTGTACACAATTATTAGAAAAGTATTAGATTTGTTCTTATTCAATTTCAGCAAAATGGAAAATATAATAATTTATGGTGACATATGTCGAAAACACAAATGAAATTTTAAAATGACTAAGACATTTCTTTTTCTTTTTTTCGTGTTTTTCATAAATATTGAAAAAAGAAAAAATCCGAATAAATAAGCATAAATATATTACTTGTGCAAAAAATTTTCGAAAATTTTAGGTAGAAGTTTTGTAAATTTTAATTAGGGATAATCTATTATTTAAAAAATAAGAAAAAAAAAAACCTTTTTTATCAGAAAGTTTTTTTTTTCTTATTTATATGTGTATAAATTTGGATGGCGAAGTATTTTTTTTTTAATTTACAAAAAAAAAAAATTTTCCCTGTATTTATGCTTTTTTATTTGGTTTTTTTTCTTTATTTTTCAAATAATAATTTTTTTGAATAGTAAATAGTTTAATTTTTAAATAATAAATAAAATATTTTTACAATTATAAATTATTCAAATAGGATAATGATGGAATGTATTTTACAAAAATTTAAAAATCAAATATATATGCGAAAAAATCGTCGATTTTTTTTTTTTTTTTTTCAAAGAAAAAGTAATAAATCTCAGGTTTAACTTTTCAGGATAAGATCAAAGTAATAACTGTAAGGACAATAATCATTCATCATTATGATAATTATTATCAACAGTAAAATATGTAATTGTTCAAATTCGCAAACAGTACTAGTTTGTCAATAATAAATTAATACTGGAATCAAGCAATAAATAATGTTTGAATTAAATAGATATAAGAATTCGCTATAAATAAAATGCTAACACAAACTGTAATATTAATATTTATGCGATAATTATAAATGCAAATTTCTTTATCAACATTTTAATCTTCATAATTAGTAAATATAATGATAATTTGCTACATAAAATATAAAAGTGAAAAAATATTTATTAAATTTAATTTTCGTAGTTCTTTTCTTGAATGAAAAACGTTTGTTATTTGTTAAAAAATATGACTGTATTTTGTAATTTTAATTGTAATTTTATTTGTTCATGTTACAAATAAAACATAAAAGATATATATGAGCTTCAATATTTTGAAAATTATTAATTTTTTTAAAAAATAGTAAAATGAAAGTTTTGGCTAATAAATATAAATGTATATAATAGAAATGAAAACAATACTGCTAATTAAAGATAAGGATCTTATCATTATTATTGTTATAAACAGATGAGGAAAGAAAGATGATAAAATGAAAGCAAAAAATTCATCAATCATTTTCTCAGATCAAAAAAGCTGGAAGGAGAAAAATTGCTTCTATTGGGAATCAGGTAAATGTGTGCAGCATATTTGCCTTGAACAGGTATACGCCTATCTGGCTGTTCATCTATCGATCTGTTATTTTATCACCTGTAATTTCAGCAATAATTCATATGTTTGTTTTTATCCTTTTTTTTGAAAAAATAAAATAAAAGAATAAGAGGGAGAAATGAAAATATAAATATTAATTGGCATAAAATAGGTGATAATGGATGATATTAGTATAAAAAATAAATGATAAAAGTGAGAATAAAAAAAAAAAGGAAAGTGAAAATAAGTAAAAAGTATCAATAAGGAATTATTAATTAATTTTTTAATTGATTAATTATTACTAAGAAATTTTAAAAAGAAGCAGTTAGACGAAGCATGACAAGAAATGGAATAAATTCAAGTTTTTTGCAGCAAATTATTTGATAAAGCTTAACAAATTAGATTTTTTTAATAGAAGATTTCGTGTTTTTTATTTTTATTTCTAAAATTAAATATGAAAGTATGTTGAAATTATTGTTAATACCCTTTTTTTTTGAAATTTAAACTTAAAAGCTTCCTTTTTTTGCATTTTCATATATGATAAAAGGTATGAGATTTTTCGTCAAAAAATTATTTCATTGCATTACTTGACATTTTCTTCAAGATATACGTTTCAATGAAATTCTCGAAGTACATTACGTGAAATTTTTACGTCAAATTTCCAAGCAAAGATTAAAAATATTTACAGTTAAAGTGAAATTTTGGATTTTCTTTTATGGTATCACATTTACAAAACAGATTTTTGTAAATACTTCAAAATGTTGTGAAAGATGTGTATATAAAATGATCATTTAGCGTTAAAATTATAATTAATACTTTTATTCGAAGGTAATATCTGTACCACTAATTATTTCAGAGGATAATTGCACAGAAGAGTTTCTGACAAATAATTAATTTCAAATAATTGATTTTAAATTCATTTAATCATTCTTTCATGTTTTTCACTGCAATAATGTATATAATGAAGAATGTTCACCGCTGCTAAGAAAGATGATAAAGAATACGTATTTTTCAAATTCAACAAAATCGAGTATCAATAACTACTTTATCTAATTGGTAATATTACGATTAACATTATCAATAGCAATAATAGTGATAACGATAATGATAATACTATTATTATCATTATTATTATTAAGAATAGCAAAAATAAGAAGCAAATTGTATATGATTTCTGTAAAATTTTATTTTAAATTTAAAATTTTATATAAAAAAATATATGATAATGTTATTTTTGGACTTTTTAAGCTTCAATAAAATTGAATTTCAGTAACTATTACCTTTATCTAATTGATAATATTACGATTAACATTATCAGTAGCAATAACAGTAAGAATAATAATATTGCATCTGTTACTAAGAAAAAATAAATAAATTAATAATGCACAATCTTTTCAAAACTTCATTTTAAATTCGGAATTTGATAGAATGAAATATATTGATAACATTATTTTTGGAAACACGTTGTAGATCATGTAAATAGTAAATTTAAAATGCAAATAACAACTATTCAAATTTAAATTCAATAACGACACAACAATTCAAATAAATGAGAAAATTCCTTCTAGTCCATAAACTTAATAAATTAAAACGATAACCTAATATTATAATGATGATGGATGGAACCCAATTTTGTGATGACGATAGATGGATTCTAATATTAGGATGAAGATGGATGAAAAAGGATGATTTCTTTAACAATCAATATTTAATACTTCTAAACATTTTAAAGTCTCTAAAATCAATGCTTCCAAAATATTCCAATAAATTTAAGGGAAAATGAATAAAAATTCTCTTTCGTCAAATAGCAAAAGAATGCCATCTTTGTTTCGTTTTTCTTTCTCTCTCTCTCTTTCTTTGCAAAAAGTTTCCTTAATGTCATTAACTTTTATTGTCTTTTCCTTCGTTTTTTGACCTCACAAATGCGACATAAAATACAAAAACCTATTCAACTAACTTCTTTGCAAAAAAAAAAAAAATTTTTTTTAGCAAATTTTACAATTTGAAAATAAACCGATTTTTTTTTGCACTATTTTGTCTTACTTCATATAATTTCTTTTTTTTCTTTCTGAAAATATTCTGTTCGCTCCAACATATTTCGCCTATTACTTTCTCGAACTTCCAATGAATATGACGTTTTGTTGAATGAATTTTGAATAAAAAAAAAATAAAATAAAATAAAAATAAAAATCAAATGAATTGTTTTTTTTGACGAATATGAGCTGCTAAGAGCTTTCGCTTTTCCAACAATGATTTTGCCGTCAAAATTTACCTTTTTTCTTCCTTTTTTTTCTTTTTTTTTATCGCAGTTCTTTAATGGAAACCTGAAATCTACACATCTCACTGCCTCGAAATGTACACATCTCATTTGAATTTGAAATGATATAAATAAGAAATATTCTTGTATAATTAAAAATTAGATCCTTAGAATTAGAATTGACAAAATTAAATTTCAAATTGATTTTTACAAATATTGAAAATTTCAAGTGCCAGTTGGTTTAGAAAATTTTTTATCATCTTAATAAATCCATTATTATTAAGCATCAAATAATAAAAAAGTTAAACATTTCAAAAGTTCTTAATGAAGAAGTCTTTTTTTCGATTCCTTTTTTTCCTTTTCCTTTTCCTTTTTTTTTTTTTTTTTTTTTTATGTAATATCAAAGCTTTGTTATCAGCAAATTTGAATCCAAAAAAAAGTTTTGAGCAATATATTTCTCTATATTATTAAAATACTGATAATGTAAATAAATATATATGTCCTGGGCTGATGCATGTTCGTATTAGATTTTAATTAGCCTAATAATAGTAAAATTATTAGAAATAAGCCTAGTAAAAAAAAAAAGACTCAACTTACTCTTAAATAATCCCAGATATATAAATAAATGCGAAAAAATTCATCCAAAAAGGAAAAATTAAAAATGAAATATTCCCATGGGAATGGCAGAAGTTAAATTGGCATAAATTTTTTCAGAGGGATGATAAGATGCAGATCACATATATTTTATATACATATATCCATGCAGACACATACATACACATACACATACACACACACACACATACACACACACACACACATACACACACATACGTCAAATAACGTCATTTTTCAAATATTCGAGAGAAAAATTGGGAAGAAAAAGAGGAGAAAAGAAAACTTGGCCGAATCTTGGCTTTCTAACACTACTTGGCTTTTTTTTTCCAATAAATAATTTTTTTTTCTTTTTTTTTAGCAGAATGTGCACTTCTGAAAAAGAGCCTATAAGACGAAAAATTAGTACACACTATAGTAGCAGCAGCAGCAGCTTCTTCAAACGTTATTTTGAAAAGAGGAAAGGAAATAAAAAAAAAAGGAAAAAGTTGGAAAATTAGATTTTCGAAAATAAAATAGCAATCATTTAGGATAAGAATTGATGATAAAATTTTGATCTGTCAATATATAATTCATTTTGCCAATAAATTATAGCAAATTATTAGCTATGGCAAAAATTTAATAATTATACTAAATTAAAATTCAAAAATTTATATAAAATTTTACTCAAAATTTGAATGTATTAATTCAAAATTATCACTTAAAAGTAATAATTTGATAAATTGGGCTAATTAATATTGGTTGAAAAAAAATTTGTAATGGTTAAAGTAAACCAGAAATGTAATTGCAATTAAAAAAAATAAATGATTACAAGGAAACACTCTAACAGTAACACTTCTAATCTTCCGCTTATTTTTATTTTTTACAATAAAATTTCAGAAAAAAAGAATTATTGAATAAACTTAATTAAACCAGTAATTTATGAATACTATCGTGTGTAAAATGAATTTACATATAATAGTTATGAAAATTATTACCAACGTTCTAAAAATATGTACTAAATTAAAATTCAAATATTTAAATGAAATTTCACTTAATCTGCTGAAATTTCTAACATTACATTTTAAATTTTTCAGAAAAAAAGAGAGGAATGAAACATTCAAAAGCACAATTACAGAACCATTTTACTGTTTGTTGAATTAAATTTTCTTTTTTTTTCTTTTTTTTTTTTCTTTTAATTTGATTATAATTTAATGACCAATCAATATACATAATATATTATTACCTTTAAATTGTCCAAATAAAGAAATGCATTGAAAAACTTTCTGTTATGTTTATAATTATTTCAAGGAAAAAATAAAAAATTTCATTTAATTTTAGACATAATATACAGCATATATTTCCATTCCTTATGTTTTATAAGATTCATCTGATAGAGTTTAGTGAAAAATTTTGATGAAATTTAATAATCATCTATAATGGATTAAACAATGAAAGAGTAAAACTGTCCAAGAGAGGAAGATAAAATTGAAAATTGTGCAAATTAAAGTGCGTGGAAATTCCAAATTTTCACGCATATTTCTTTAGTGTTACATTGCTACGTGAAGTAGAATTGAAGAATGATGGATCTATCTTTAAAGATCGATAAATGTAATAAAATAAGAGAAAAAAGAAATTCATCTGCAACTCTCGTTTGCTTTCTCGAGTGAAAAATGAATGGATTTGTTTTTGATGTTAACGATGTTAGCAAGTATTTGAGCATTTAGCACAATTGTTAAAAACAAATGTTATTTACATATAAAATTTCTTTTACATCGTGTTATAAATTCACAGAATGAACGCTCATAATATTATATCATTGAACAAAATGTGGAAAAAATATCATTCAAGAATAGTATAATTAGAAATAGATTCATTGCTTATATGTGATCTAGAATGAAAGAAAACAGGAGAATTTTTAGTTTTTTTTTTAAATAAAAATGAAAAATTGACTTTATTTTATATATGTGGTAATTAATGCTTCATTAACAAATCACTGAAAAATTAGAAATTATTTTTCAAAGAAAAAAAAAAAAAAAAGAAAAACAGTGAGTGAAATGATTTATATCTTATAAATGTTGAAAGTTTTATTTATCTTCCCAGCTTTATTGTTTTTCCTTCCGGACTTATCTCGTAAGTTCAATCAAAATGCGAAAGATGTGGAAAATCAGGAAAGTCTAATCCTCTGTGCAAAATATCTGTACTATTTATTACCTGCTTCCAGTGAACGTAAACATTAAATGTTTGGCTTTTGTAAAAAAAAAAAAAAAAGAAAAAATAGTCGGAAATGATTTATAGGCTGAATGATAAAAGATTTTCCTTGGATCGAATAGCTGGAAGCAGCAATATTTTCAAGGGAATTATGTCGAAGCAAAATAATATCTAAAATATTATAATTTAAATAAAATTACACAAACTTGAATATATATTACATGTAAAAAGATATGATATAATGATGCATTAGGAAATAATAATTTTTCAAGAAATTTCAAATCTGAATTGCAAATTAATCATAAGAGAAATAAATTTCATGCTTGAACTTTTATTTAATTTATTCAAATCCCAACCAAAAATCAATGTTTGTTTTTTTTTTCGTTACATAACTTATCGAAAAGTAGTAAACTTTTATGTTTTTTTAGGAAGAAAAAAATTCTTTCTAATTCATAATGAACATGCTTTATTTTGTAAACTTTTTACTTACGTCATTTTAAAAAGTACACAATGTGATATTTTAGACTATCCTAATTTCTCTTTTGTTTGCAGTTTACTTTAAAAAAAAAAAGATTCAAATTTTTCCAATATATTGATTATTTGAAAACTATTTTCTTTTTTACTTGGAAATATAAATATAAAACTTTGCATATAACTAAGATATCAAATAGTAAGTAATGCGAAATGAAAAAGAAAAGAAAAATAGAAACGAAAAATAATATACAAGCGAAAGAAGTCATATTCAATGGAAGAATGACATGAAGGTACGAAAGAATTGTGTAGAAATAATGAGTCATGAAAGAAGATTATAATCTTGATGAGAGTAAAAATGATAGTAAGAAAATTGAATTAACAAGCATGACGAGCAAAAAGAAAAAAACGCAGAACGCATAAAAGTTGGAATGAAATTCAAATTTCTCCAGTCGATTGATTATTTGAAAGCTATTTTCTTATTTTATTAAGAGGGAAATTTTTGAGAAGATGATAAAGATGATAGCTGCAACAATGATCACAATAATAATGATAAGAATATAAAAACAAGTGATAATATACAAGAATGGCAACGATGGTAAAAATAAGTTTGAATGAAATGAAAGGGCAATTTTTGAAAGTAATAAAGATGATAGCTGTAACGATGGTCATATTGATGATGATAATAATAACAATGATAAAAGCAAGTGATAATAGGCAAGGAATGATAAATAAATTTATAGAATTTAAAAGAATCTAAAAAAAAGAAAAAGTCTGATTGCAAATTTCAATATGTCGTATATAATAATAACTTCAAATTATATTAGACATCAATATAAATTAATTGTTAAAACTATTCCAGTTCAATCAATTCATTCATTATTGATAATGAATTTAAACACTTAAAAAGAAAAATTCCAAAAAATTTTTTCCATTTCTTCTTTTTGTCAAAATTCGCTTATTGTTGTTATTGCTGAAACTGTCTTAGATGATTCTTATTGCTATTATTATTGAAGGAAGTACTATTCTTCGATACATTGTTATAATTAAAAAAATTAATCTGAACATAATGAAGGAAAAGAAAATTTATTCATTCATCAATAAAGTTGATCAAACACTTGAGAAGAAAAATCCCAAAAGTTTGTTTATTTCTTTTTGTCAAAATTTGCACGTTGCTGTGATTGTTGAAATTATCTTAGATGAGATGATTGTTATTGTCACATATTGCTGAAAACTATCCATCGATACATTGTTAGAAGTAAAAAGTTGATAGCAAATATTGAAAGAAACGAAATTATAAATCGAAAATCAATCAAATGTCGACAATAAAGCCTATTGAAATGAACGTTGTTATTTGCATTTCCGCCTTGTGATATTTATATACTACTTTTCCTTTTCTTTCTCCTCATCCTACTACTACTACCACTTCTATTACCTTAAATGATAATGATATGGATGAATAGAAGAAGTAAAGTTGAAAGTTGAAAATGATAATGTCTGAAAAAAGAGAGAGAGAGATAAAAGACAAATGTCGCGCCATCTCAACATGAAATTATTATTTATTAATAACACAAACAGAAACTTAAGGAGAAAAACATTAATCACTTAGCTTTCTTAATCTTCTCTTTCATTTTTCTTATTTTCCGTCGTTTTTTTTTCGTTTTTTTTTTCTTTTTTTTTTTTTTCATATCTGAATGTCATGGGCGTTTACATATTCTTTGCATTGCATTTTTCTCTCTCGATAAATTCTGATGATACTTTCGGTTTTCTTTAACTTTCTTACTTCTCTTCTGTTCAATTTTAAAATATTCCCTTTTTTTCTGTTTTCTTTTTTCGACGGAGCTTTTAAAATTTTTGAAAGAGAATATGAAAAAAGTGATTATATATATATACAATTTAGCAAAAGAATATTACTTATTTGAATTGGAGAAACTTAATTTCTGCATTTTGCCAAAAAAAAAAATTCGATGTTAGAAGCATAATTTCTATTTTTAATCAGAAATATTAAAATTTTTATAACTTTTCAATTATATCATTTAAAGAAAATTAACATGCAAGTTATATGTCTATGTACATATATATTAATCATTCAGCAAAAAAATATCATTTATTTGATTATTTGGAGAAATCCAATTTCTTTATTATTGATTAAAAATCCGTATAGTTTCAATCAAACCACGTAATAGTCTCATTATTAAATATAAAAGGAAAATTTTAACATATTCAATAAATTTAATTTTTTGATTGCATCGAATATAATATATAATATTAAATGAGATGAAGTTTTTTAAGCAAAAAAAAAAAAGGAAAAATCCAAGTTAATTTCAATCACACATATAAGTTAATCTCATTTTATTTTCAGTCTGAAATAGGCATTTTAACTGAAAAATCAGCGATAATGAAAAATGAAAATAAAATAAAATTAAAGTCAAATGCTTTGAAGCAGAAAATAGAAAATTACTTTTCGGCTGTAATATCATTTCATTTCATTGAAATTACACTTGAATGAAAGCATTCGTATATTTCATTTTCCCTCATTAAATATTCATCATTCTCATACCATTTACTGCTTCTATTTGGCAGTTATTAAAAAAATTATAAAGCACAACCAATGATATGGTATTTCAAAGAATAAAGTTTTGAAAAAAGAAAAAATGTTTAATTAATTTGATTTGATTGAAAAATTAAAAAAAGTTACATAGCAAACAGTTCGTCATATTCCAAAAAATATGATGATAAATTTGATATTAATCAATTAGATATATAAAATAAAACTGGTCTTTACAATTAATTGTATAATAAAAATAGAAACTGACTTTGACAAAACTGATGCATAGAGATATCTTTGACATAAAAAAATATTTAATATCAAATGTTTGACATAAAAAAAAGACATGAAATAACATTTTTAAACTATGATAAACTGAAGAAAGCAAGAAAAACTTGAAATTTGCAAAATCATCATATATCCACACAACAAGTGCTTTAAGAATGAAAAATAAATGTTTGTGCGTCATCTCCTACGTCAATTTCAATTTGACAAAATATTCTATTTACTTATAAAATGTGCTTCGTAAGTGAGATTTGACTAAGCTTACGAATACGTCAAAATCACCCGAAAATGTTGAATAATTAATATCATTTATTCATTTATACATTTAACATATTTCAAACTTCGCTTATTTAAACATATGCACATATTAATATGAATACGATACACCGCATCTTCTAATTAGTGCCAAGTGGGTTGAAATAAGAAATATATTATTAGTAAATCTACATAGCATTGTATTTTTTATAAAAGTTTCATGTAGTAATATTGAAGCAAATAAAATAAATTGAATGTTTTGCAATAAAATAATCATCACGTCGCAAAAAAACTAGAAGGATTTAATGGTTAATTGAGTAACTAATTAACTATACAATTTCTTGAAATTCAGCTCAAATAAGAAATTTTCGGTATTTCTTTTTTTTATCACTCTTAATTGAATTTTAGATAAAGAAAATATTGGTAAATTGTTTTTCTTAAATTGCATTTATTTCAAAATGGATCATTTTAAATAATGTCAAAAATAATCAATTCATTTCAGAATAAGTTTTTAATAAATTTAATAAGGATAGTTTGAAATTTGGTGCGAAATAAATGTCAGCTAAAAATTTGATAGCATAGTTTAAGAATCGTTATGAGGAAAGGAAGTTGTTTAACATATCACAACATTTATTTTTTAGTTTTTTTTTTTTTATTACTAGCTGGATCAGGTCACGTTTCGCGTATTCGACTCCAGCTATTCTATATAAATAAAAATTTCAATGTTCGTTTGTTCAAAATCTTAAATCTCCGACAGTTTTTAAGCACGCATCTTTTTATATTAATTCAAAATCTTAGATATCGAAAAGTCTTTACCTACTGCTTTGAAATTTTTGACACAACGTTGCATTCGAATTATTGTTTATGATTATTTATTCTTATTTATTATTACTTGTTATTATTATTATCATTATTATCATTAATTATTATTATTAATTATTATTATTATTACTATTATTATTAAGGCAAAGAAAGAGAGAGACGGGGCAGAGGGAGAATGAGAGAAAGAAAGAAAGGCAAAGTCAATAAACCCCGACCCTCAATTACTTTTAGTTGTCACGGACGTGACACGTGAAAGAAAGTAAATACGTCTATATGAAAATGATGGTCTATTGGGATACAAAGCTGTGTTAAAAAAATCGGTGAAGAACTTCCGGATATCTGTTCGGGGTAAAAGGTAGCATTTATAAAGATTAGCAGATGAAGGATTACATAAATGATTGTCATTCATTTAAAATATTCCATTTCATATTCAAAAAAATTAAATTTAAAATATTTCATTTATTTGAGAATATTAGAATTTGCATTAAACAAACTAATGCGAAAAAAAGAGCTGAAAAAGAATATGCAAAAATCACATAAAATAATTAAACTAATTGTTGGAGTGTTTCAAAAGAAAAAAAAAACATGCCACTGTTACTTCAAGTACTATAATAAATATTTTCATTGAAACGCGATTTAAAAAAAAAATTGATTCTGATTGAATAATAAACGAATAAAATAAAATTGTTAGCAATTTATGTATCAAATAAAGTAATAATGTATTATTTGTTATATTCATCAAATAAGATCAAAGAAGGTTAATTAATTAGAAACCAAATCTGAATGAAATTTGACAATTGATAAATCGAATTTCTTTTAAATATACAATTATTCATTTATTGGTACTATTATTCATTGTGAAAAAATTTAAAAGAAGAAAGAAACAAAAGATATTCGAAAGGAATGAATAATCAATCTTATATCAAAAAAGAAAACTTTATCGAAATATTCAATGATTCATTAAAACTGATATAATGTTATAACATTTATCACATCATTTTGCTAATTTAAATAGCAAAAATTGGTAGAAATATTGAAACTAAAACGAAAAGTCAGATTATATGGAATGAATTGGAAAAGCGGGAGAAGAAAAATTAATAAAAATTAAAGAATTAATCAAATTATTTTTTTCTTTTTTTTTTTTTGATAGAAAAAAGTCAATATGCAAAACTTATTAAATACTGCTTGTATAATGTTAATAAAAAATATTAATAATAAAAGGATAAAGGATCTGATAAATAATGACTAAATAATGTTGCGAATAGAAATAGAAAAGTGAAGAAAAAGAAGGCACTTCTTATTTAATACCATACCGATTATTTTATTCTTTAGTAATAGTTGATTCTGTTTATTGGTTCAATTTATTTAGAATTATTACTAATAGCTCTTTTAGTCAAACATCATAATAGAATTAAAATTTTAAATTTTGTATTGAAAAACGAATAATATATATTTATGGTAATTTATTTGCAGAAAATAATCGACAGTTCATTAAGAAAGAATGAATGTAAGAAATTATTTCGACAATTTAAAATCACCGGAAGTATTATCATCATTGATACAATTGTTATTAACTATTAGTTCTTTCAAACAAATATTAATAATCTGTAATGGAACATTAGTAATCAAATCTTGAAATTTTAAGTTTTATATTAAAAAAAATAATATATTTATGACAAATTAATTTTTAGCAAACGATCGATAAATCATGTGAAAGAACAGAATGTAAGGAATTGTTTCAACCAATTAAATTCATCACCGGAAGTAACATCATTGAAACACTTTATCATCATTAATTGAACAGATCTAAATATAGAAATTGTGTTTGTGCATGTATTTCATGACAGCATTCCCGTGATAAGTAGGTTTTTATCAAGCGAAAAATTTCAGAAGAAATTTAGGAGCGAAGAATAAAAGGAAAAGAGAGAATGACATAAGCGAATAAAAACGAAATATTCAGATGTATAAAAATGGTTGATTGAATAGGATGAATTGTTTGCAAAGAATACGCAAACTAGGGAACTAGTTCTGCCAATGAGCATTTTATTTAAAGTTGAAAAAAAAAAACCAAAAAAAAAAAGGAGACGAGAACCAGAGATCGTAAATGGAATATAGACAAATTCGACAACCCTCTTTTTCCTCGTCTCTTTTCTCTCATATTAAAAGATATTGCTTTTATCTGTCTAAAATTTAAAAAAAAAAGACGGAAAAAAGTCCTTAATTCATATCTTCTATTGATGATATTTCAGCAAATACTGATAAGCTTTTAATAAAACTATACTAATATTATCTAATAATAATAATTTTTTTTTTTTTAGTTTTTGCTTTTTAAATAAGCGATTCTGTAAGTGCAAATCGATCGTTTCATTTTGGAGCAGGAACGAAAGATTAATCGAATTATCTAATAGCTGGTTCTCTCTGAAGTTTCCCTCAGGATAGCTGCAGTGTGTTTTGAAGCTGTTATATTTGGTAAAGCAAATGATTTGAGGAATTTTGAGACGAAATGTTTTCAATCCATTCTCAAAAATTTCAGACTATGACGTTTTGCTTGCTTGAATGAAGCATAGACATTGAATGTGTGCTCCAATGGGCTGCTTTTGGTAAGAAAACAGAGCTGACGCGCTGTGGGATGAACCAAACGTTGAGTATAAGTCTTCCGCTTAAGCGCCAACAATTTCAGGGCTAGTTAGTTACGTAACAGACAATATTTTAATAGTAAATGTGCACGTATTATGCATATTTTCACGTATTATACCTATATTGCAACTTATACATATGGAAAATATACTAAATATTGTATGACAATTCTTCTAAGTTTTCCATTTCTTGACTTTTAATTATAAAAACTTTAAACAAATAATCGAAATAATGACGAAATATTACATATATATATAAACCATTTATACTTATCTTTATCATTCGTTATTAATTTCTATCATTTATTCAAAAATTTTTATAATTAAAAATAAAAAATACAAAGCCGAAAATTAAATAAGATTATTGCTAAGAAATAAAAAGAAAGAGTTATATATATGATAATGACAACGATTAACAACAGATAAAGAAATGAGTATATACGGCAATAATAATGATTATCAGTAAATGGAAAAATGAATAAACACAATAATGATAATAGCCACCAGTAAATGAAGAGGTAAATATGCGTAATAGTGATAATTATTATCAGTAAATGAAGAAATGGATATGCATAATAATGATGATCACCAATAAATATATGACTATGATTATTAAGCTAAATATCTTCATAATAATAATAACGTAATAAGCAAAAAATTAAGTATATTTATTTGCAAGAAAGCTGAACTGATAAATGTTTGATTGTCACATTTTGGTGATATGTGACATGTTGTAAATATGTTACAGTTTAAATATATTGCATTTGAATTTGACAAAAAAAATGAAAATATAAAAAAATTATTTCAAATCTTTTCTTTTTTTTGTATTTGAAAAGAAATAATTTTGATGAAATCATTAAAAACTATTCAAGATAAATTTCAATTTTTCATTTTTTAATTTTTTATATTCATTCTCCTGCAAATATCATTTACTCATAATAATTTTGACTTTTTTTCTCTTTTTTTTTGTCTTTAAATAAATTAGTTATTAAAGATAAATTAAGGAAAGAAGAAAAAAGGAGGAATAATTAGAAGATGCTAAACTGAATTTATTAAATGGAAATTATGGAATGTAGTCATTCTTTTCAACGATTAAACAATCAAATGTGCAACATTGCCTTATTTCGTACATTGAAAAATGAAAAAAGTGAAGAATGAATATACGGAACAAGAAGAGAGAGAGGAGGAAATAGGATAGGAAAATCGGAGGAGGAAAGAAGGAGGAAATGGAGGAAGTTTGGGGGAAGGAATGATGAGGATAGAAGCTTGAATATGAAAAATGATCGGTCGAGAATGGATGGAATTGCTTCTTCAATCAGAAACATTTGTCGATCAGTTTTCTTTTGTTTTTTCTTCTTGCAAAATTCTAATTTTCATTTATATTTTTGATATTTTTGGACAATCGACAATGAATTGAAGAAATGGCGACATTTCAGTTCATTTCATGGAAGGGAAAAAATAAAAATCAAAAGAGTTGCGGATATTCTTCGATGACATAAGGATCACATACATACGTTCTTAACTACATTTACACACATACACACATGCATTCACATACATACATATCTGATGGGCATATAATTTGTTCTATATTTTAATATTTTGCTCAGTATTTTAATAGCTAAATATACCTAAAAATTATAATTTGCTATAAAATTTATCTGGCTATTCAAAATTTAGCGATTTTAATTATTTTTAAAAAAACTGAAACATTTTTTCTTTTTTTTTTTTCGAAAAATGATATTTTAGAAATGGAAATTTGTTCATTTCTTGAAAATAAAAATTTATTCATTTGATATAATTGTGAAGTTTTGATAGAAAAGTTGAATTATTGGATTTTCTTTGGAGAAAAAAACATAGAAATGTAACAAAAATTCGAATTTTTCATCATCAAATGAAAAAAAGTTTGCTTTTGTTATCAAGTGGGAATGAATGAAAAATAGAAATACAACAAAAATATAATAACAATGTTTTCATCCCATTATTATTATTACTGCTATTATTATTATTAGTATTTATGTTATTAATTATTAATTTTGCAAATAATCTGTCATAATAATGCAAAAATTTCAATATATATGAAGTATATAATATAAAATAATGAATTAAACATAATACATCGTGAAAAATCAATACCAATGGAAAATTTATGAAATATTTTTATAGATTTCTCATTAATTTTA
Organism: Onchocerca lupi; assembly: GCA_028564675.1. Classification (NCBI taxonomy): domain Eukaryota; kingdom Metazoa; phylum Nematoda; class Chromadorea; order Rhabditida; family Onchocercidae; genus Onchocerca; species Onchocerca lupi. Next base: position 689 of record JAOVVO010000971.1, on the reverse strand, counting down.
ACGCATTCAAACATTAGCTAAGCATTGATTTTAGGTATGAATAGAGAAAAATATTATGCATCGTCGCTAGGCAACAAATTATTTCATTCTCGATATGTGAGAATATATAAAAATGATTGATTTACTATACAGAAAATTATTTTCATTTAAAAAAAAAGCCGGAAAGAAAAAAGAGTAGTAAAAATGATATCATTTTGAAAAATCAATATTATTTATTTGGAATAAATGTTAAAGGAAAATTCTTATCAATCGTTTGATTTCATCGAGCGATTGAAACTATTAATGAGAATAAGTATTTTGATTTGATTTCACAAAGTAAATTATTAATATGATAATATGATTTACAGGTGAGAAGTGATAATTATTATGAAGTAAAAATAAAAAAGATCGAAAAAAGATGTTTCTGATAATATTTCATATAAAGATACTTGCTGGATAAATGATTCTATCATTGATCAAATTAAAGTGAGTATTAGTTCAGGAATAATCAGTTCAGTTGTCATCATTTTAGCGTTAGAAAAGACGAAAATGCTTTATTTCCTAATCTTTTCTCCTTATTTTTTGAAATTTCATGCTTGAATCCCTTTATTGGACTCAATTGCTTCAACTCATTTGTTGGCCCGATTGTCCAAACTTTTTTTTGGCTCCCAAATTGAACAAACATGCATGTACACATCTTCACATATATA
>JAOVVO010000970.1:0-24004 GCA_028564675.1 Onchocerca lupi | reverse complement strand
TAGCTTTTTTCTTCTTTTCTATGAAGGTTATTATAGTTGATGAGATTTTATGAAAGTAAAATTTGTCAAGTCCATAGTGTTCCGAATATCGAACTTAAATATAAAAATCTGCAACTAAATTGCACAAGTTGAATTGGACAATACAAAATTTATCAAAATGCATGTGTAATAGTAGATGAAATGATCAAAGATATTCCAATTATTGCTTAATATGGATCCAAATTTTTTTTACCTATTCGCTTCAATTATATCAAAAAAGGAAACAATGATGGAATAGAAACAAAAAAATATGAAAAATACTGCGCATATGATCTATGAAAGACAATTATATTCCAATGAAATTTCTAGGTTTATTTCCTCTGTCAAATATTTGTTTAAATCGCTCTATGTTTTGAACCTTTTTTATAAAGGGAAAAATGACGACAATTGACAGATTTTCGAAGAGTGCTATTAAAAATTAAAGGATTTAGTTATTTTTTTATTTAATTTTTTTAAATTATGTTTTTATTTAATTTATGAGTATATATCACTTATAAATGATTGGTGAGAATCTGCAGGAAATGAAAGTAAAATTAAGTAATAAATGCAATGCTGGTAATAATATATAAAAATGAATTTTCTTGTTTTCCGAATAATTGCCAAACTTCCATCAATTTATTTTTCGAAGAAAATAAACTTGTTGCAGAAATGATTTTTACGAAAAAATTTTGTCTTCTGATTTTTTAATTCTCCAAAACCTCATTTGTTATGTTAGTCAACCATAAGTCTGTAAGGTATAATCGCTTCACTAATTTTCAACTTTAATCCAAATATGTATATATATCTTTAAATTGTGCAATTTTTTTTTTTTTTTTGTTTTTTGCATTGAGTTCTTTTTTTTCTATAAATAATGACAAGAAATAAATTTCTATAAAAATTTGCCATACAAGATTGTGAATTAATCATATAAAAAATTAAAATTAATTGAAATAATCAATTAGAAAATAATAAAAAATCCGTCGTTACGGATATTTTCGACTCGCTTATAATATTGTATTAAAAAATTCTCCCTTCACGCTAATGACCGTTTTAAAGTAAGTAGAAATTTTACAACAAATAAGCATTATTCATTATTTTTTAGAATTAGTACTTTGCTTCTTTAAAAAAAAATAAAATGAAATTTTAATTGTTTTGACATCAAAATTGTGTGAAATAAAACAAATTTTCAAATATTTTGCATATTTTGCACATCGCTTTATTTTTCTTGAATTCAGAAAGTTCGAAATTTCATGATTAAAAGGTCAGATTAAATAGATGCCCAAAAATTCCGAATTTCTTTAACGTAAAGAAACTTAAAATAATTAAAATTCTATTTTGGAGGAAATTTGCAAAAACTTCCCAAAATTTTTACGATTAAAATTATTATTTATAAAAAGCAGTTATTCATTATCATTCATTTTGCACTAGCCTTTTGAGCTTTTCTTCCCTGATTCATATTTTGTTTTTCTGAAGTACAATTTATATCAACTTTTTTTTTCCTACATTATATTAATGCATTTCAAGTAGCAAAATATTATGAAACACTTAAAACGTATTATTTCATATTTTAATATATTCTTTAATAATTTGATATCCTAAACAATTATACTCAAACGTTGAGAAAATGTTCAATTCTCAATAATTTGAATTATCTTTCTCAAATTTTTTTACTATTTTATAATCGAATTATGTCGTTCTTTTCTGTTGTGATAAAATGTAATAATTCAATTAATATGCGTCTTTTCTCCTCAACAATCAAATCAGCACCATTAATGCAAAAAAAATTATAGTGATGAATGAAAAGGCTGGACGAAAACAGAAATTTGAAATGAATAAATATGTATAATGAAACTAGGAGTAAGAAACATTATGTTGAGAAAAGCACGAATAAAGTTGAAATTGACTTCGTAAAATTAATTCTATTTTTTCAAAATGAAATAGAAACATACAACTCAAATCAAAGGACTGGTAATGAAACTTATATGAAATAATTGGAAATATAACCTAATAAAAAATTGAAAAACAGTTGTAAATAAGAAAATTAAAGTACAAGGTAACTTCAAAAGATGATTGAACTAGAAAAAACCAAAATGATAAATATTACTCAAAATCCAAAAATGTGTTAAGATGGGTTTTTCTGGTATGGGGATTTTGGGGATTGTGGGAATATGTTAGGGATTATTTTAATATCAAAATTGATGTGTGCAATAATAACATGAACAGAAATATCAAATAGAACAAAATATAAATAAAGTTGTTAAAAATTCATATAGTTTTCCGAAAAAATGCAAAATTATGAATGCTTCCATTGATTTTGAACATTAGTTAATGCATTATAACAAAGTAGTAAATCAGATGAAAAGTGCAGCAATAACATCTTGCAGAATGAGTAACTATTTTTGCATTTGCATCAATTCTTGAATGAAATATTCGTAATACTGATATTACTTTTTTGAAGTTATAGATATTATCAAAACCAATATCAGTCTGAATTTGCAAAGTTTGGTTTGATGAGATTACATTTTGTAGTGTATTAAGTGTGTTTCGTGTGTGTTAACTAACTGGCCGCGTCCAGCTACTTTATAGGGACTGGCCGATTGATGCAGAAAGTAGGTTCGATCAAAAAATTCAATCCACTCACTTACTTTCATCTGTTAAAATTATGAGAGATAAAAAAAAGTAGAAAATATTGATATGAAAATATACGCCTGTTCGAATGCAATCTTGTTTCAAAATTTCAATGCAATCGACGAGGAACTTGCAAAGTTATGTGGGAGTAACAACGAATATTTACATTTTTATTTAAATAGATATATTAACCAACTTAATCTTTCGTTCTGATGAAAAGGAATTTTGAACGAGCATTAATAAAATTAATTTATCCAGCACTACATGATTGAATCCTTTTTATTTTTTAATTAATTTATTGCTAAAAAGTCGTTAATTCTATTTTAATAAATTTACATGATGGATTAAGAAATAGGTAGAGGCTATTTTAATATTAAAAATTACCAATGTAAGAACTGTTTCGTTGCGAACCTCCATCTAGGTATTACTTGCGACGATGTCCAAGTTTATCTCAGAAGGCTCCAGTAACCTGCGGGGAGAAGCCTTTGGCAATGTGGCGGTGGACGCTCTTTGCATAATAGAAACCGAATATTATTTGTCCTCATCCGATTAAAATAAGAGCTTGCAATATAACTTCAATGTGCGATTGCCAAACAAATAAAAGCCTACAGAAGAAACTCCAGGATCGTTACAGCCGATTACACAATTTCAACACCATTCTTCACTGCACCATCTCAGAGTCATTATCATCGCTGTCTTCTGGCATAGGTGCCAATCTGCTTCGTTGGCCAATTTTCTGCTTCGCCAACATTTATGGGCAGGGAAGCTCACTCTGCTTTCTCTTCGTTAATTTCCGGCCTCTAATATGACGGTTCCTCATCTCGGGCATTTTGCCCTTTCATTTCTTTCAACATTCTCTCTGCCTTCTTTAAACGGCATAGATTTATTCCTCCGCTTGAGCAATAATTACTGTGCTTTCTCTTTCAAATAACACTGAAAGCATGCTTTCCTAAAACATTAAAAGAGATTTTTCATTAGATTTGAGATTTTTTTTCGAACTTTCAAAACACTTTTAAAACATTTTTAAAACATCCTATTGAAATTTTGCATTTTCTTAGATCTTTTTTTTCGATTCCAAATTCTTCAATTTCTAGTTCCTTCGGTCGTGTTTTTTGATTTTTATCCTTTTAAACTATTGATTTTTAAGTTTTCAAAAAAAAAACTTCCATTTTTTCGAATTCACTAATCTCCCAATAGTCATATTTTGTTAATTTTTGAATTCATGATTCTGAAAGATCTGGATAATTACAAAATTTCTGTAGCTTCTTTGCTTTTTATTTTTTCAATTTTCCCAAACTTTCAATTTCTAAACTGCTTCGTTTTGTTAGTCTTTTCATATCTTTTTCTCTTATTCCTCAGCATTTTCTACAAATTCCCTGATAAATTTCGGAAAATTACAACATGAGAAAAAAGTTCTTTACATTTTTTATTTTGATTTTTTAAATTAATCCATTTAGTCGTTTTTGGAATTTATTTTTTATCGGATTTTCGATTTTTTTGTCTTTAATTTTTTTTTAAATGATTTTCTGAATTTTCTATTTTTTCAAACCCTTTCAAAATTCTGAATTTTTGACATTTCCCAATTTTTTTTTTTTTTTGAAAATTTTTTAGTTTTGAATTTGCCCTCATGGTTTCGAGTTTTTTAAACAGCCATATCTTTTTATACTTTTGGAATTCTCCCTATTTTTTTCTTACTTTGGCTAGCAAGTTATATGCTTTTCAACATTATTTACTTTTTTTTCTTTGTTGATTTTATGTACTGGTTGTTTGTCATGTCACTTTTCATTGTCGCATCAGTTTTTGTTGCTATTTGCGTATGTACAAGTATTTTTTTATTTTTACTTATCTAATTTTTTTTGTTAAATGTTTTTTCTAATGCTTGGATTATTTGCTTTTCTACTGAGAAAACTTTCTTCTGAAATTTTCTGTCATAGAATTAACGACATGAAGAATATGATTTGCTGAAATTGGTATTTAAACACTTTATTTATCAAATCCGGAATTATTAAATTTTTAATTATTACCTAAGCTACTTCAATGATTGCAGATCATCTTTCTATCAATTTAAACAATTAACGTTTTTTTTATCAACTTATAAATTTGCTTACTTCATGTTTGAAATTGAGGAAATAGTGAGATAAGTAAGTCATTGTGTATTTCAGTATAATTTGCTTTTTGTTGCATAACATTGAAAACTTTTATCTTGTTATTCGCACTAATGGATAATACCTATAGTAATGAATAGATACTTGAAAACTGGAATTCTCAGTGAATTAATAAATGGATCACAAATATGTTTGGTTTCCTAGAATCTGTACTTTAATTAAATATGAAATTCATATATCTTGTGGACGGAATCTAAATAAGTCAACTGATAAGTGAAAGTTCATTAATTAAAAGCTAAGAAAAAATAGTAAATTTAAAAAATAAGACGAAATAAGAAATCAAATAATGTGCAACATTATAACAAAAACATCATACATACAAACACAGACAAGAATGTATGTAAAACTTGAATTGGGAGAATGGATAGATGACCTGGGAAAGGTGACATTAATGTGACAATGCCTTTTCGTCTTTCATTCTTTGTCATCCGAACAAATTAGTCTCTCCATTTTTTCAAATTTTACTATATTAAAAAATAAAATTAGATTTCGAAAGGGAGCGCAATGAATATTTTTGTTTTCGTTTGAATATAATTCGAAATTACTGCATATATACTTTAGTATTTATAATATGTTTCAAATCTTAATACAATTACTCATATCATATTTTCTCAGTATGTTTAAAATTATAATGATATTTCCTTCAAAAACTGTTTTGATTATAACAATCATTTTCATCGACTTGATCACATAATATCCATTTTAATGCTTGTAATTTATTGATTTCATAAAAGCAAAATGATAAGAAAACATGCCAAATTTGAAACTTTTAAGATTGTTTTAATGCTTCATCTTTAATCAATTCATCTGCCATTTGTTCATTGCATGTGTTTAAAAATTGATCCACTTCTTCCGAAATTTCTTTCGGAATCTTTTTATGAGTTAACAAATAATTCATAACATGCTTGTGTATTGCCAGATATTGCTTCCAAGACTGCAAATTGCATTTTACACTTCTAATGGTAATTATTACATTAATTACCACGCATAAATACTACAGCATTGATAATGGCTTAAATGCATAAATGATGCGATAGTGAAAAAATACATGTAAAATACGCTTGATGCTAAAAGTGATATATTGTGATCGCATACTTGTAGAAGATGGGTTTTTCTGATGTCAATATTTCTCTTAATTTCTTCATTAATTAACAAAAAGTAGTTGAACTGCAATTACCAGGAGGTCATAAACATTTGCCAATCTAACGAAGCACTGTTAATGTTATTAGAATAATTTCATCCATATTGGGCATCAATCCTTCAGATGCTTTCAATCTAATGCAATTATCTATAATACAAAAAAAGTTTACATTAACAGCTTGTGCCCGTTGCTTCCGTAAAGTTGACAATAAATCAGCCATAACACAATGTTGGCCTTTACTCAACATTTCAAGTACCAATTCAATGGCTATAAAAGTAGCCGAACGACCGATTCCCGTTGTGCAATGAACTGTAATTGGATATCTGAAAAACTAAAAATCTGAGTCAATTCCATATAATATAGTTTAATTTAATTGTTTATCTTTGTTCGAATATTTCGGACATTATGATGACTTTGCTCTTATTGGAAAAAAACAACAGTTTCATCAAAGAGAAAATGTCATCTGAACTCTTAATTCAACCGATTTAAGCCTGTAATTCAAAATTTTTAAATTATAAAAAGTTCTTAAATTAGTGTTATGTAGCAATAGACAAGCAGTTCGGGAATTTTTTTCCTACATTTTTAGTTTAAAATTAATCTTAAATGCAATTAGCAAAATTTCCTAATAGCTAGTAATGAAGTAATGATATCTCGAAACAACAATTCTCTTGCAAGATCACGTTAAAACATAAAGACATAAACATAAAAGGAATTTTAATATTTATAAAATATATACTTTGATCGCCTAATTTCCTTGGCAATTCGTCGAATCATTTCAAATGATGGCGGTGGCATTTGATCAGTCCATTCAGGCCAATAAAAATGCATGCAATTATGAAGTCCCAATCGGGAAATAATACGAAGTTTACTCTCAATTGCCGTATAATTAACATTATCTTCTTGTATTTCTATCTGAAATATTAATTATTCAAAATATTCAAAAAAAAGTATCTTTTTTGTCACTCTCTGATTATGAATACCGCAGAATGAATAGTAAATGATTTACTTTTTGATGGAAATATTATCAATTGTTTTTGAAACTGATTAATTATCAAGATTGAAATATATCCTCAGTTCAAATATTGCTCGGTCAAATCATCAGTAGAAATATTTATGAGTTTGAATTTATGATTTAAAATGAATTTGTAGATTTATAAAAGTAAGAATGAAATTTTTAATGTAAATGACGATAAAATTTCTGACACTCGACAAATTCTCATTTAATGCATCAAATTTTAATAGTTTGAAAAAAAATAAACCTTTTTTATTTCAGCATTTCTCACTTCCGTATCACCATATTCTACTCGCTGTCCTTCTTCACGTGGCCAATAATCGGCACAAACAGACATATTATTTTCGACGAAATCACATAACATAACAATATATTCACATTGCGTCTGACATATCATTCGCCAAAAATCCTCGATCGTCGTTTCCAGCGGAGCCTATAATCCATGAAAAATTCATTCTAAAATCGAGAGGATAATGGTCGAAGTTTAGAGTAATTACAATCACTTGAATGAATGAATGAATTTTTTTTAGACATTTTTTGCGACAATATTTAGACATTTTTTACAATATTTTATATCGACAATATTTTATTTAGACATTTTTTGCGACAATTTATGATAATCGATGGCATTCATTTGACATCTATTTTATTGTTGTCCAATCTTAATTTATTCATTATTATCAATTTCTTACCTGCGTGCAAATGAAACGTTTTTTACTCTTGCCAGAACGAATGAAATTAGCATGGATATAATTTAACCTCATGTCTACATTTTTCAAAACAACACGTGTTTTTTCAATACATCTGATATCCTATAATTTGAAATTTTTACTCATTAGTAATTTTTAAAATATCTTGATATTTTAAAAATATTATTAATCAAACTAAAAACTGATTTTAGAATACAAATGTTAAGTTTCACATTTTATAGCTCGAAACTTTGAAGCCAGTTAAATTATTCATTGAGTAAATTTTTTTGAATGCTTTGGAATCTTGAAAAAAAAAAGAAAAAAATCACAAAATTGCATTTTTCTTGCGATTTAGTTCTTTCAAAAACTTAAAAAGATTATAAACAACAAAAGATAAACTTTTATTTTTACTCGATAGCGATTCCTTTCATCCTCAGGTGATCCATAAAGGATTTCCATAATTCGTGTTCGATTCAATCGTTCATAATCTTCTTTCATTCCATTAATTCCCTTATCTAATACACTTCTTATCCATGATACTATCTAAGAAAGAAAAAAAAAAACAGCTCAAGTATTTAAAATGGAAATAATTGTAAACAGAATTGTGAATCTATAATTTGAACAAATCAATGAGTTAAAATTTGTCTCATTTGCCGTAATGTGTTGCAAAATGTTGCAAAAATTGCTATAAGCTAAATTTGGAAAATATCACAGGAAATAAAATTGGTAATTAAATAACATTCGATCATATTTCTAATTTAGGATTTAATAATATAAAAATTTAGAATCGGGAATTAACAAATCATTTGTATTCAAAATATTACATTTTCGGATTGAAATTGCAAAAGTGTATCCAAAATTTTGTTTCAATTTCTTATTCAAATTTTCAGCTGAGCAAAATGAAATTTTCATATTATCACCGCTTTTTGTATTTTTCCCTTCCTTTCTTCTTCGGACAATTTCTCTTCACTTTTCGATTCATTCTCTGGACTTTTCTTTGATGACAATGCTATCTGAGGTGAAGTAAAATCCGTCGTATCATCGGTTGTGGTCGAATGCTTCGATGATGATGTGACAAGACGTTGATGATCATCATAACTTCTGTGTTTGCGATGTTGATGATGTCCAGAACGATATTCTGCACTTGTAAATTTATCATGAATTTTGAAAATTGGAAATTTTAAATTTCAAATTTCAAAGTCAAATTTTAATGCCAAACTTTAAAGACTTTTAAGCCATTTTAAATTTCAATCTTTTAAAGTAACATATGGTCATACATTGGATATATCATGCATTAGTTTGATTTTCTTATTGATTTTAACATTTCATATTTTCAATTGTTTGAAGCTTCCAATCGTTATTTTAGAATTGGAATTATAATTAAAATTTTCATATACTTTCTGTAAATGATTGCGTTTTGCTCGAACGGCGCATCGATATTTTTGCTGGAAGTGAAGCCAACAATCTGTTTTTTGCCTTTCTTTTGGAAGGAATTAAGTCTGTTTTATTTCGGCTTCTGCAAAATATTTCTACTTGTCTCTATGTTCATTTAATTATTATTTATTTATTTGCTTTTCTTATTTCATCAGTATCAATTGTTTATTCAACCTTAGATTACAGTATGGCTTGGCACCTAATAATTTCAATTCTTTCTGTTAAAAAAAAAAAAAAAAAAAAAGATCACAAAGTTTTAAAAAATAGAAAATATTTGAAGTTAGTTGCTACTAAGTTTAATGTTTTGTGTTATTCCATTAAATTAAGCAGTTATCTCTATTAGTCGTCATAAATTAACGTAAACTTGTAAATAAAATTTTAAAAAATTTCAACATATTAAATCAACCGAGCATATAAATTGTCACTCTCGATACTTACTTATTTATTGGAGTGCATGAAATAAAGTGAATTATCGTTATTTTAGACTCAGTGATATGATTATCATCAAATTATGCGCAAAATTTTTTTCCAAGATATATACCTTTTACTTTTATTTTTTAATTTTTGTACCATTTGCGAGATATTTTCATGCGACATATTATGATGTGTGACCAACCTAACTCCACGAATAATTTAACAAAACAATGGCATTTTATTGTTTCAGAGATTCTTTTATTACGTTCAAAAACAAGGATGAAATTTTGAAATTTGCATAAAAATTCATTTCCATAATTATTATAGCAATATTATGTGAATATAATCAATAAATTATGCAATTTTTTGGTTTTTTTTTTTTAAATCTTTTCGTTGTAAAGATAATTATATCTAAAATTGTTACATTTCAAATATTTCCTAATATCATCATATTGACAGAAAATTGTTCAAATTCTTTCCTTTAAAAGATAAATGAATATTCTTTGTTTGAAATAAAATTTCAATAATAATATTGTGAGCAAGTGATAACAACTTGTTTAAGGTAAAATTTACAACGATCAAATCAGCAAAAAAAATGTTATCACATATTCTGCCAACTATCATTATCTTATCATCCCTAAATGCAAATGAATTTTATAGATAATTTTTATCAGAAAGAAACTTTTCTCATATGCTTTCATATTTCTATGCATTTAGAGATGCTATTTTGAACAATTGATAATCGAGCAATCATAAGTTATCATACAAATAAATAAATATTATTGTTCTGTACAAATAAATAATAAAAAATAAGCACAAATATATGCCTGTATGTGTATACGTATACGTGTACGCCAGTGTTACGCGTGTTTGTGTATGAATGTGACGTATACGTGAATGCGTAAATAAGTGGGTGAAATGCGTGATAATGTTTAATATTTGTCATTTTTGTTATTTAAAATATAAAATTTATGCATTGAAAAGAAGGGATGACAACTGGAGAGATATAGTCGTCATGGTGACCATCAACAAATATCTCATTCATATGTGCTTACTCGAAATGTTGAAGTTGTAAGAGAGTATTATGGATCGATGAGAAGTTAAATAAGTGAGAATATTCGAAGGTATCTTCTTTTTCTCTCTTCTTTTATAAATTTGAAATTTTAATTTGCTTTAAATCAATTCTTTTTTTTTTTTTTGATTAATTATTTTAATTTATCATTTTTTATACATTTGCATGAAATGTGCGCTGATGCTTTGAATATATTTTCTTGCATGTTAGAAAGGTAAGAAGGCCAGGTGGTTTGGATTTAATAATGTCATATTATGGGAGTGAATTAATTGGAATAATAGCGTCTGAAAAGAGACTGTTGATAAAAGGCTTGGCTAAAAACAATTAATGGCTATCTTTCTCAATTATCTTGTTAAAAATTTTCCCGGGAAATTAGCAAGAAAGGTTTAAATCGAAAATATGACCTGTAACTACTGTTTTTCACTCAATTTTACAAATGTTTAATTTTTTTTTTCTTATTTTTAGATTGAGGAATAAAAGATTTAAATTATCGATTTATGTATACAAAACTTATGGCTGCTTCAACAGGTCAAACACTAGCAGACCGATATTTAATGACGAAACGCCTTGGTGATGGAACATTCGGCGAAGTGTTGCTTGCTAAAAAACTAGATACCGGTGATAAAGTAGCCATTAAAAGGTTCATTCATTTTATAATTTAAAATTTAATTTACTTTTAAATTCGAATTTGAAAAAAATTTGTAGTTAAATGTGCTATTTTCTAATAATTTCTATTTTTCTGGATTCAAAAATTTACCCGAGTAATTGTTGTGAAATTATTTGTTGCTAATAACTTTTTTTTTATTTTTAGAATGAAAAGGAAATTTTATTCATGGAATGAAGCAATGGCATTACGTGAAGTGAAATCGTTGAAAAAAATGAATCATCCAAATATTATCAAATTGCGGGAAGTAATCCGTGAACATGATAATTTGTATTTCATTTTCGAATATATGCAGGAAAATTTGTACGAACTTATGAAAGACAGGTAATGATTTATGAGAATTAATTATTGCAAAAATGTCCGAAAGATTAGCATATCATGAATTGATTATTTCAAAGATATTAATTATAACAAAAACGAAACTTTTAAAAGTTGATAAAGAAATGAAAATAAAATGTTTATATTATTACATTCAAAATAAAGTCTTTTCCTGTTTAGCGAATTCTAACATTTTCCTTTTCGAGTATATTATTAAACTATTGAAACAGTTAAGATTACGCTTTATTTGAAGTAAATCAGTATTTTATTATATCAAAAGTCATGTCTTAAAAATTATTATGAACAGAAACAAAAATCCAAAGTTCTATATACCTAAGATATGACGGAAGAAAGCCAAAATATGATAAAATAAATAAAACTGCTCAAAAATAGTAGTTTGATTAATCGTTAAGTTAATTAATTGGTTTAACAATTTCTTTGGGTATCTTCTTTCTACCATTGCTCACTTTTGTTTAGTTATTATTTTTTTATAACTTTAATTAATTGAGTCATTTAATAACTTTCGTTTCTTAAAAAAGCGAAATTATTTTTACGAATTTTCTTTGCTCATCTTATCCTCTTTTTTTTTCGATATATTTTTGCGCAATTTTCTAGGAAATTATTTAAGCCTGGCTGAAAAATTAATAATTGTGATTGTTAACTCAATTAAAAAGTAATAACTGCTTCATCGACTAAATTGCAATGGAATAAATATACAATGAAATTATGGGAAGAATCATATCAGTAATTATCCTAATTGAATTAGTTATATTTATATTGTTAATTGAACTAAATTCTATTGATTATTGGTTCATTTACTTAAATCACTAATCACTAATTTTAATTATTTCTCTAATTAGAAATTGTTTTCGAGTTTTTCTGTCCTTAAATTCTAAGCTTTACTTATTTCGTTACTATCTTTCTTATTCGATGAGTTTGGAAGGAAATATTGAAAAGGTGAAAGGTTTTGAAAATTGAAAAGATTAATGGAGGGATAATTACTGTCATAATTCCTTCTATAAAAGTATATTTATATAACTTTATAAAAAAAAGAAAGAAAAATTAAGTGAGGAAATTATCAAATAAATGAATGAAGAATAAGTAACAAGTTTTAAAAAAAATTTTAAATCATAAAATAGAAAGTTGGTTTTATGTTTGTTTTATCCAAATTTTCAGAGATCGATATTTCCCGGAACATATCATACGGAATATAATTTATCAAGTATTACAAGGTTTAGCTTATATGCACAAAAATGGTTAACTCTTCTATTATTAGCTCAAAAATTTATCAAAATTAAAAATTAAAAAATTGAAACAAAGAACGAATATGGAAAAGCATATTCTTGTTTGATTAAAGATCCAAAATTTCATCTTGAATTTATTATAAATTAATGATTATACTAATTTATTATAAATTAATGAAAAGTAAAGAATCATTTTCTCGCGATTTCTAAAATGATAAACATAAACCTATTACTGTTACCATACTTCTGTTCTATGAATATAATTGAATTATTTGAAAATTTGATTTACAGTATCCTTTCTTCAGGATTCTTTCATCGTGATATGAAACCGGAAAATATTATGTGTAACGGTACAGAATTAGTGAAAATCGCCGATTTTGGTTTAGCACGTGAAATTCGTTCAAGACCACCATTTACCGATTATGTTTCGACCCGTTGGTACGATTTTGTTCTATTTTGAAGTTTTTTTTTTTTTTAATCCATTCGATTTGAAGAAATTTTTGATCTCTTTTCCCGATATTAAAGTTTAAATTTCTATATTATTAAAGCTAAATTTTAATCAAATAATTGCTGAATAAAAGTTTATTCCTATCAAAATACATGGAAACAAAGCTTAAAAACTTCAAAACCTTTTTCTGGATCTACAAAGAATTTGTATGTGTGTATGTATGTGTGATAAACAGTCAGCAAGATGGATATATGATATGATAAGAGTAGTGGCCACTGAATATTCAGAAGATGATGTGATAAAAACAATACTTGCTGAATCACCGAGCGGAAGCTCCATGAATGTTTTACAAATACGTAACAGCATTGCGGTAATTATTCTAATGAAAATATAGATTAATGTTGTTTTGGTTTATCCAGCAAGGTGACAAACGCTTAGAGAGATTTGTCTTTTGTAAGTTAAACATGATATCGATGAAGTTTGAGATAGAATTAATTAATTAGTATTTTTAGTTTACTCAAGACAAGAAAAAAAATCAATTTTTAGGTATCGAGCTCCAGAAATTCTCCTACGTTCCACGTCATATAATTCACCAATTGATATCTGGGCGCTTGGCTGCATTATGGCTGAATTATACATGCTTAGGCCATTGTTTCCTGGAACTTCAGAAATGGATCAGCTTTTTAAAATTATCACTATTTTGGGAACTCCCAATAAAGTTGGTGCTATCTGCAAATAAACTCTATTTTTGAGATAGATAAGAAGTATTATATTTAAGATACATAATTTTAAAATTAAAAAGTATAATTAAGATTAGCAATTAAAAAAATCCTTTACGTCTATGAAAAATTTATTATTTTTTTAATTCAAGTGAGATTACAAATCTTGAAAATATCCAATTAATTAGTTATGTAAGAAAACATCTGAAATAAATATGAGTGTGAAATACATCGGGCGTAATGCGCTACAGGTAATTATGTTCTTATTGAAATCTCAATATTATAAATTACTCGAATCTCGATTATCCTAAAACTCTTGCAATTTTTGCTGAACCTAAAAACTTTTCTAAATCAATGTTGTTTTAAGTGATTCTTACAGGAAGATTGGCCTGAAGGCTATCAATTAGCTGTAGCGATGAATTTCAAATTCCAACAATGTGTCCCAATACCTTTCGCAACAATTGTAAATTCAGTGGGTGATGATGGCCTCAAACTGATGACCGATATGATGCTGTGGAATCCGGAAAAACGGCCTAGTGCCGTCAGTGTTAGTGAATTCCCTGAGATAATTGAATCATGATACCTGAAAGTAATTAATCCAAAAGTTTAATTACAAATCTTTTTCAGTCTTTGAAATATAGATATTTTTTGGTTGGGGAAAAATTGGGAGCACCAGCGGTCAGTCAACCGTCCACATCAAATCGAGAAACTAGTGCTAGTTCAACACTATCTGATTCATGTGTATTACTTGGCAAAGCAAAATTGAAAACGAATGTTTCCGAGACGAAAAATGATACCGGAAATGTAAATTCGGAAAGAAATATCAATAGGAATTTACCCATTACAAAGCAAGTGAATTTAACAAATCCTTACTTAAACTATTTTCTGTTTAATTAAAATATTTGGATGACTATCATGATAATCTTAATTATAATAGTTAGAACCAAATTACAGACTTTTGGATGAGCCATCAAAGGGCGATACAATATTAGATAAGAACAGTCATACAATTTCTGGTGCTGTAGTTATGAAAACTAAATTACCTGCCAAAGAATTATATATGTCAAAATCGAGATATATGCCTGGTTTGTTCGAACTTTTCATTCTTTATATCCTCTTGTAAGAAATCAAAAGTTATTTGAAGTCGACAACTTTAAATTGGAACCATTCATTTCATATCAATTTTCATTAATTTCAAAATTTAACCAAAATTTGAATTTCATATTTGTATTATTTAACAATATGTCTAAAAACACCAAACATTCCATCTCCTCTAGGTATTATGATAAATCCGATAAATCAGCAAAGTATTGATCCAGCGAAACGATCAAGTCTGAAGCCGATTCCAGCGAGATCAGCAGTACAGGCTCGTTTTGAATATGCTTACGGTAAATTTATTATTTTTTGGCAAAAAAAAGAAAAAAAAAAGTGCTCTTGCTGTAGAATGAGATGATAACTACAATATAAGTTATTAATCACATAATTTCAAGTGATTATGGAGATATGTAAATTCATTAAAGGATATGTACCGTCATTTGGTGCTCGCAAAAACCCATTAAACAATACAAGCACAAAACCATCCGGAAGAATCGACTGGACAGCAAAGTAAGCTAAAACTAAGAATATATTTCCTTATAACTTCTTAGACCAGGGACGAAGAAGTAATTCCCACTAAATTTAACTTTTTCGAAAAATTAATTTCCTTAATGTACTTTGCAGATATATTCGACATTAAACAACACGGTAGACGTATGTAAAAAATACCAGAATGCCTTATCAAATCATCGAACATTATTTCCCAATCATTTTATTCAGTGCATGTAATATGTTGTATACAAAATAAGCAGTTTGATGATAAGAAAACCCTATTCACACTCGGTAAATGAAGTAAAATTTACTCTTACTTCAAACAATTTTGTAAGAATTGAAAAAAAAAAAAAAAAAAAAAAAAAAGATGTGCAGGAATAACTCGAGAATTGAGCATTCAAAATTTGGGAAAAAGAGTCAGTTTATCATTTCCTTTGAAAAGGGTTATCACCGGGGAACTGTTCTCCAGGACACAGACAAACTGGAAAGAGGTAGATCAGCATATTAATTTGTATAGTCCTTCGATATAATGGAGAAGGCGGTTGGGATAATCATCACAGATTTTTTTATCACAATTTGTGATGGCTATCCAAGCGAACTGATTTAAGCAGAGTTGCTCTATACAAAAGATATACTTTAGTAAGAGTAAAGTGACCTGAAATACGCCTAATTCCTGTAATTTAAAATGTAATTTACTTTAAACGTGCAATATTATTCAATACAGAAAAACGATAAGTGAAAAAAACTTTAGGACATCAGAGCAAAAAATTTCATTCTGATCGACCAAAAAACTAGCAAATAAATTAAGTAAATAATATGCAAACATACTTACACGTACTTGTCCTCATTCTACCGTTCAATAAATTATTATTTTTAAGAGAGCTGTAATCGACATGACCCGAAACGTAATTTTCTCAAAAAAAGAAAAAAACAAACATTCAAATTATGAGCAAGTTAGAAATCAATATTTTTAAAATAAAGTTCCAAAAAAACAGCTAAAGAAATTTATAATGAGAAAAGACAAAGTAAGTAATAGAGGAAACATATAACTTCGAATGAAAGACACTTAATATCGAATGATCACAAAGTGTTTGGATTTTTGAAAAGAATGAAATTTGAGAATGGTTTTTAAGTGAGCTGATTCCATGCAAATAATATTTGAATTCCCAGCGTTAAGCTTTTGAACAGAACAAATAAATCACGCTTCTTTTGGAGCTTAAATTTTAAAAGAATGAAGCAATAAATGCAGACAAAAAACAAAAATTCTTTTTAAAGTGAAAAAACTTCATTTTCACACATAAATGAGTAACCTTAAAATTTATACAATTTAAATGACAATATATTCATATATCCGTGCATATGAATAAAATAAATTGCTGGTCTATATCAAATGCTTAAAAATGTTTTTATGTTGTTGTTGCATAGAAAAAATTTTCGTATAAAAGGATCTCTTATTATATAAGCGCAAAATTATGATGTTAATCTTTTATAATATCCATGAGAGATGAATAGGAGTTTTGATCTCCAAATATAATCTTAAAAAAGTGAACTTTGCTAATGAAAATGAGAAAGAATATCTACTATTCAAAATTACTGTAATGGAATGATACGTCGTGTCCTAAATTTAAAAATTATAAATTTGTAAACAAAATAAGGCACTAAAAGATGAAACTGATTGCATCATTTTTAGACTGTTTCTGAGGTTGTTTTGTGATCGGAAGGCATGAATTGGTTCGTGTGATATTTGGTTGAAATAATTTCTTTCATTTCATGAATTCGTTGAGCGTAATCTTTCGCCTGAAAAAAAAAATTGGTCAAAAGATTAAATTCAACTCAATATTTGAAGACTGAAGATAAACTTCACATAAAAAAAAGGCTTTGATTTTTTTTCAGTTTGCATTCTAAACCTTACTTTAAGATATAATAATCAGGCCCATCATTGTGGAAAAAAAACCACAAATTCATAATATTCTGAAACATAAATCATAATACTGAAATGTAGAAATGTAGGAAAGGCTTACATTTACTGCATTTTCAGTATCCGGAATTCCAAGTGAAATTCGAGCAGCACGTCTACAATCCACATCTTTATCGGAAAGAATTATTTCGAGACTGTGATGTATAATTGATGAGTCACATGAACCACGAAAAGCATGTCCACCGCGCGTTTTTGAAAGAGATCGTACAAATGCCAAGCGTACATTTGCTACTGCTGAAAATTTTAATCCATCGTTTCTTGACTTCAATCTATTGGGAACTTCTTAGTTTTTAATTTCATTTTTCTTAACAATGAATTCAATTGCAAAAGCTCAATGGCTTTTCTAACATAAAAAAAATTAAATAAATAAATCAATGACATAATATATATGCTTATATATGTATATGGAATTCATAATATATATGAATTCAACTTACAATCTCCGGCTAGCCTTATCAAATCATTCAATAGCAATGATGAAAACTGATCGTAGCTCAATACTCCACCTTCCAGACTTTTTTCACAGAACAAAGCAAATCTATAAATAGCTCGAAGATATCTGACATGAAACTAAACGGGTTCGCATGAGTTTTTTCCTGAAGTTCATATAATACAGAAAGACAAAGCGAATGAAAACCAACTAAGAAAGCAAATTAATTAACTCACGTCTGCCTCCTTCGCCAATTCATTGACCGGGCAAATCCTTTCACAATGTCATTAATGAACGAATCGGTAATTGGAATAAATGATATATCGGTTCTATAGGAATCGCAATAATCCGAAGTCCATTCTTCACTAACAAATTTTCCTAATATTTTGGCCAATAATAAAGTTGCTTCTTTTCGTACATCTGATATCCTATCTAAAATATGGAAAAGACCATTTAAATAAATTCGATATTCGTTGATTAAACAACTGATTAAAAAATCAATCAAAGGAACAATTCAAAAAGCAATAAATCTGCTTAATTACCAACATCTTCTATCTTTCTGCATTTTAAAAGGTGAAAACTAACCATTAGCTAATGTTAAAGCTATAGCAGCCAAATATTCATTAATTTCATGCATAGCAAAGAGATCACACAAAAGAATACACTGCCTGAAAAAAAAAGAAAAAAAAACTTCGGTTTAAAAAACTATGTGAAGAATTAAATCCACGAAGCTAAGGTGAAAATTTAAAAAGAAAAAAAAAAAGATCTAAGAATATTCATTAAATAAAAAAGGATATCATCAGATCATTGGGATTGTTTCAATAAAGGAATACAAACAGATTTACCTAACGTATTCATATCTATATCTCCAATTACGTCCATTATTGGCATCGGAATGCAAAAAATTCGGTAACAGAGATAATAATTTTTGCCTCGTACTAGGTGTCACTAGCTGAAACAAGATGATTATTTCTACAAAAATTAATTAATTAACGAGATGACCAATCAATCACTGTTGCTCTTGAAAAATATTAATATACATGTATAACTATTAGAAAAATTTTAATATTTCCCAAAGAAATTACTTGTTAACTTGGCTCAAACCCTTATTAAATCTTAATTTTTTTTTTTACGGTATAATCTCAATCCTTGATTTGACAGTAATATTTGTACAAAAATTTCTAGCAATTATAAACTTACTTTAAAAAAATCATACAAATGATTCAATAACCCAAGTTTCACATCCTCCACATCTTCCATAAATTGTTTAAATATCGGTACCAAATGGACATCAGCATTTTCCTTCCCAATAATTGCTGCAATTTCGTGAATCGATGATGCTAATGTTTGTCGAACACGCCACTGAAAAAGTCTAGAAATAAAGAATGAAAATACAAACAACTGGCTAAATTTTCTTACAACCATTAGCGTTATTACTGTCATTGGAATAAGAAAAAGAATAAATATCTGAAACACTATACCTGGTACATCACCAAAAATCAGGAAAATTTATTTTTTATACTTACATAAATAGGTGCATGAATGCTTCTGCATTTACAGCACGAAGAAAAGGAATTCGAAAAGGCAGCTGATATTGAAGAAATGGAGATCTATACATATTAAGTATTTCAATTTACTTTATTTTTGATTTTACAATGGATATGACACAGGTTATTAACGAAATTCCAATTTCAATATATAATTTCAGCGAAAAATTTTGAGATGAAATTACGAAAAACTTACCTGCATATCTGATGCTAGCTGCTTATAGGTACCCACGATACAAGGCCAGTTGCTGCGACCAAGGGTGAAAGCAACAGCAGGGAAACTGTGGGCACATTGCCGATTTATTTCACCATCTGTATTTTCACAGGATGAGACCATACGTACAAAACTGTCGAGCAGAGCCTGTGGTATCACCATCTAAAATTTTATCATATTTAAATAATATTTCCTCCAATTTACAATCCGGTTCTTAATCAATGTTAGAAATAAGAAAGTAAAAAATACTGCCAATAATGACAGTTACATGTGCTATTATGATGGGATGAAGTGCTATGAAATGAATACTTCAGAAGACATAAATCAACTGTTAATTTGCCCAAAAATCGAACTTGAGTTCTAATATTGATAGCTGAAGACGTCGTTTGCTCATTTTGATCATCTTCAATAGAATCGGCTGATTGGCCTGTTTCAGACAAAACTATAAAAGTTTTATTCATTTTATGAGAAATTTCATCCGATGCATCTAAATCATCCTCTTCCATAACATACGTATCGTATTTTGAGTGCTCATCAGTCAGGGTTTGTGCATCCTGAAAAGTTTGCAATTTAGTCTGGCGGTTACTACCTGAATACAAATCAAATTTACGCATGCTATTTCTTAAAATATAACATCAAAGATGTAATCATATAATTTTATAGCATAAATAGGAAAAAACTAGCACTACATCATACAAAGACATATTTCCTTTACGAATATTTATATTATTTTACATCAGATAAGTCATCAACTATTTAGTAGTGGTAAAGCTATTCAGTAAAATAGTATAATGGTTGTTCTCTATATTCCTAACTTAGCATAATGGATCAAAATTTTTCTTAAGTATTAAATTATTTAAAAAATCGATCGCTTCATTAATGCAATCCTTAACATGTGATAGATTATTGAAATAATGCTAACTGTCTGATGGGAATTGGCTCATAAAAGCAGTCACCATCAATGAAAATGCAGGTTGACAAATAGGTACAATCTTTATCTCAACCTAACCAGAATAAAGTTCAAATCCACATTCAACACCGAAATATCAAAACAAAAACTTACATTCATTCTATATTTTGACGCATCATAAAACAAATTTGAACGTCGTTGAATAAATTTAGCTATAAGTTGCTTTACATTATTCTTGTCCTTTTTTATATTATTGCTATCATGATTAGTAGTACTTTTCCCGTATGATTTTAAATCAATATCAAAAGATCCCGGTGACCAATATATCAGAGGGGAATAAGCGCTCATATCATCGCTATCGTCCATTTGTGATGGTTCCTAGAAAGAGAAAATTTAAACTTGATCAAAATTATAGCTAAAAATTCCAGTTTTACCTAGCTGAGATACTAAAATACCAAGTCAGATTTGGATAGTCATTAATTGAAAAATTATGATAATGACTTATTTGATTTCGCAACGGTTTTTTGGAGAGATTTTTGGAATTTCTGAATTATACTGATATTTTGAATCAAGCTTGTTTCATTTAATCTCTAGCCATTCTATAAAAATTCCGCTAAAATAGAATTTAAGGCAAATAGTTTTTTTAGGGTTTCTGTTTCTTCAATGAAAAAATTTGCCTCAAAACAAATTTCTATATCATCATCTTCAATATCCATCGAACATGGCTCTTCGATATCATCTTCTTCGCCACTACTATTATGATTATTATCAGGTACCAATTTTGTTAAATCGGAATGTGTTGAACATGATGCCGACACACTATTTCCAATGTCCAAATCCATGCTAAATAATAAAAGAGGAAAATATTGACAAAATTGGAGATTGATGCTATTGCATCCAGATTTTAAAAAGCACTGAAGCTAAGATGTTTCTGATTACTATAAGATAATAGGTTAAATTTATGTCATTTACCGATAATTTAATGAGAGCCAGAATAATCTTATTAAATCGCTACCTAAAATTATAATAAGAGAATTTATCAGCAAAACTAATATTTGCAATTCCAATTCTTGTACGGGTATAATAATAGTTTATAATATACCGGTCAACGCTGCGTTAGATTATGGAATGATGGAGTAACTAGCACATGTTGTATAATAAGAATGCTAATTTAAAGCAGCTAAGGGACATCGATAACAAAATAGTCAATAACGTGAAAATGAGAGACTTACGAATTAAGAATAAACGAATTATTTAAGATGGAATCATCCGACATAGCCCATGAATCCCATGAATCCAGTAAACAAGTTAATTCATTTAAAACATAACTGAAATTTCAGAACTAATTTTGTATCACTTCAGCACGGACAAGATTCTAAATAATGTTCCAAAATCGAAAAAATAATGAATTTCCATAGCGTACGTGCAACATCACTAGTTCTGCCATCTCTAAATCTTAAAATCTCCATATTTTCAATTGCAAAACAATTTTAGTGGATTTTTCACTGCCATAAAAGATGTGGTCGTTTTTCGTTAATAATAAGGAAAATAAGATTTCTCCAGATAACTATAACCGAAAGGGAGAAATTGCGATGTCAGATGGTACTTATGTAATTAATGAATATAACTTCGCCAATAACCTTTGATTCTGAGGTGATGATGAAGCTGAAGATTCTTTTGACTCGAAATCTGCATCGGATTCCGGAAATACAACACCTGGAGGTAGCTGACAGTATAGTTCATTTTCTTCATCTTCTATAACCATTCCATTATTTCTATTGTTACTTCGTATGCTTTTGCCATCTTCCATCATATCAGCTGAAAAAATTTACTAAAGTTTACATGAACATGAAATATAAATATTTAAACAAAAATGAAGCTTACACCAGCAATCTGACTATACATGTGAAAAAAGTTGGAGAAGTAAAGCTATATATTAGCAGCATGTCAAAGGTAAGATTCAAATAAATCTAAAACTGGCTTTAAATAAATCTAAATGAAATTTAAATAAAAATCGTCCGCTCAAAATCAATTGTATGAACAACTCTCGTGTACAGACCAACGTCAATCATAAAAACAAAAACCGTGCGAACAAACAGTCGGGTGACCGAATGTTACAATTCATTAAAATTTTTCAAGAATAACGAAGGAAACCAACAATTCGCAACGACCAACCGGCCATCCCTTATTTCGAGGTTTATACGATTTGTATCCGCAAATGTTGCAATAAAGCGACCAAGCTGTTGGAATGCCACATGTGTTACCTATAACAACAAGATAATGAAAGAGCCTAAAATTTAAACCTTAGGCTTCAGCAATATGTAAAGCAAATTAGACCTCAATAAAAATATTTTTTTTAATGGTCCATTAAAAAGGATGCTTAAAAGCTTACACACTATGGAAAAAAACGAATGAGAACTGAATTCAATTTTAGGATTTGACAATATTTTGAAAAATGGAAAAAACAGAAAATCAATCAGGAAAATATGTAAGTCCTTGATAATAATAGCATTGCTAATGAAGAGTTTATTTTAAATTTAAAAGAGCTTGACTAGTATCAATGCAATTGTTAATGAACATTTCAATTTTACATCAATTCCTCCTTTTTTCTTAATTTAATTTCTAGTGGAATCGTTTTATTGGTTATTATAAATAATAATACAGGTCTTTTTTAGGATGGTCATCTGCTGAAAAAAATTGTGCCGCAGGACAACTGAATTCAATTTCTGTCCCAAAGCGATGGATGGAAAGCAAACAATCGGAGGAATCGCTACAACAAAAAAATAAACTTTATGGATATAAAAAAAAAAAAAAAAAAAGTAGAGATAAAGAAATTACCCAACGTGAAGTGTCATGAAGTAGCGCAATAAAACGTGGTGCAAGCTTGTGCTCTTTTGTTTCCATGCTGCAGTTATTTGCAACATCAACAAATACCTCACATGATGACTTCCGTACACCCCAAGCTAGATCTTCACTTGATGCCATTAAAAATGGTACTGCAAACTGCAAGAAAGCAAGAAATGAGTGAAGAGATTACTGAATTCACAAAATATTTGAAAAACTCTAAGAGAAAACAAACAAGAGAAGGCAAAAATGGACAACATTAAATGATATAAAATTCTATATAAATGTCTTTCTTACTTTATTTTCCAAAAAATATATCTCCATCATTTCCCATTTCCTTATTCATCTGCATTACCCTTTCATTTTCTTTCAATGAAAACAGTTTTGATATACATAAAAAAAATGACATAAATTTATTTGTGCAAACTTTTTTTTACCTGTTCTGTAAAATTCCTTCCAAATAATATTGCCAATTTTCCCAGAATCGTTACACATGTCTGGAATTTATGGACTAATTATATATATATA
>JAOVVO010000969.1:0-24023 GCA_028564675.1 Onchocerca lupi | reverse complement strand
GCAAGCAGCGTTGTCTGGTGAAATCTTCAACGCATTCTGCAATAGTTCCATTGCCTGCAACACACTTTAAATCAATACATATAACTAATTATTCACTTAACTTATATTCTTACAGTATATTTACCATCACTATATATTAAACAAACTAGGTCGTGATCTTTTTGCTTGGCTTTTTTACGAAGAAAAATTTTTTTAAAAAAAAAAAACTGAAAATTTTTACTTCCTTATTCTACCACTAAAGACTCATACTTCAAAAAATGTACACATATTTTAAGCCCCATAATCAAGCACAGGAAAAAAAAAAATCGAATAATTAAACAATATTTAGCAACGTCTTCCTTGCAATAAAAAACATTTTACCGTATCATTATTGTGCAGTGCTTGTTCAACAACTGATAATTGGCATAACAAAACTGAATTAAACGGATTGATTGCTACAGCTCGACTTAAATGAACGCGAGCAAGGTTCACTTGTTCTTTTTTAAAATGCAATAAACCCAACCCGAACCAGGCACGATAATCTGTCGGACAAAGCAGAAGTGCGCGCCTACAAAATGTAATTATTTATTCTCGCAATTTTAGCATTAGAATCAAAACAGTATAATATTCATTATCAGCATGTTTACATAATTTATATACATTCGACTTTTGTCAGGTAACCTATTCCACACACTCCAATGCATATTATATTGGAAACATAAAATGAAGTAAGAGAAATAAAGCTGTTTAATAATAATAATGATAAAATTTATGTTCATCAGTTGATGGATAAGTTGAGATAGCAATAACAGCATTTTATTTAAGAAAACAATTCGCTAATTCTCCAATTCGCTGCAAACTTTCCTGTTAATTTCGAAATAGTTAAATTATTATCAAAACTTTGAAAAGTCTTGCCTGAACGCTGCTGCAGCTTTGCTTTGATGATCCGAATCTAACAATTCATGTCCTAACAACGTATAAGCATACGGAAAACGAGTATTAATCGTGACAGCCCGTTCGAAGCATTCAATGGCTGTATCATGCTGCTTTTGAACGCTAAAGCAATTACCGGCTACGCACCAACCCTCAGGACAAGAGCGACATTCTTCTGTTATTTGCATAGCAAGTACTGACAATCGACGGACATCTTGCGCATGCCATAGTGCTGTTGAAAGAATCTGTAAGTAAATTACACGTACTTCCACAACTACACAATTCTAAATACAGTATCTGTTTTTTTTTCATATCATCATTTTTGAAGACTCGACCAAATGAAATTAATATATTCAAAAACAAAAAAAAAAAAAAAAAAAAAAAAAAAAAATTAAGCAGTGAGCTGTCATAAAATTCAATGTAAATAGACTATCGCATAATAGAGATTACAACAACCTCGGTAGAATTGGAGGCACAAAATGCTTCAAAAAATCTAAAAAACTGCTGCCATATGTTGGTCTTAGAAATCTATCAACCGATAAAAAGATAGGAAGATCAGATCAAATGATTCGAAAGTTGACATCGTCAAGTTTTTCTCATGAGGCTGATGCGCAATTATATTTGGCATGCAATATTGATTCCTACGAAAAATTCACATCAAAATTACGAATTGTAGATAAAGCGATAACAACCTCCATTCCTGCGACACGATGTGGAAATTCTCGATGAAGTTCTTCCAGAATTTCTGCTGCTTTTGTATAATCAAGCTTTTCCAAATACGCCCTAGCCAGCAACTCTCTGGCCAAAGCAAATTTTTTACACTTTTCAGGCATCAGATTGTAGCGACCAATTACTGAGTTTGATCGATATGTCGCCACAGCACATTGAAGCATAGCTAACCAACTAATATATTCTATCACTGTTGCTACAAACACGAATCTTATAGAAAAAAATGTTTTCCACTGGAATCATAAAATCTACAGAAAGTGAAACAGAGAAAGCGCACATGCACCTCTCTAGTGTGCGTTTTTTTGCTCCACTTTCTCCTAACTTCGTAATGTAAGAAACAATACACAGATATAAAAAATGCGTTTTTTTGCTTTACTTTCTCCTAACTTCGTAATGTAAAAAACTAAACACAAATATAAAAAACAGCAGTAATTGATATCTTCGTAGAAAATCAATTGTTTCAAATTACCCTTTAATCTTATATATCTTTTCGCAGCCTTATTTCTATTCATTTAGTCTCTAGAATTTTCAAATAGTTTCCTTCAAATTAATTTCTCTAAAAAGAACTTACTGAACAGAGTAGACCAGTCAGCAATACAGTATTGAAGACGCTGAATTGACGGTGGCTTCGAAACAAAATTTTGTAGACGTTTCATTATCCGAGTACATGTCTCTAATCGAAACTTTTCCCTGCTGCGATGTCTGCATGGTTGAGGTGAGCGAGAAGATGTCACTGATACACTGGATGATGAACGTGAGAAAACGACTGAGAAATCTAATGATTCTGACTGCAATAATAAGCTCATCATTTTGTCATATAACAAATACAAGCTAGATAAAAACGTAGGCACTTATTCCCAATATTGATTAATTCTATAGCAATTTCAATTCCAACTAACTCACCTGAGAATAAGAATTCCATAAGTAAAAAATTGCGCTATTAATTTCGGATTATAAAAATAGTAAAAGACAATTATTAAGACATAAATGCTTAATCGCTACCAAAAATAATATCTGCAAAATGCTTTAAGATTTCACAAAAACAACAGAACTGCCAACAAAACTTAAACTTCGTAATAGTGATAAATGATATAATGATCCATTATAAAATCTCATTAAATCCATTATAAAATTTCACTTGTCATTCACTTAGTTGAATTAGTTCATTTGCTTGAAGTATAATGAGCTTTATCTATATATAATCTAAATAATAAATAAATGCAAGGCAAAAAACAATCATTCCTTTTATTTTCTAACTATTATTTAGCCATCATTGCCTTAAATATTATTATAAGCTAATTTATAAAAAAACCGCTTCGTCTAAGAAGAAGTCATGATTTGAATTTAAGCGGTGTTCATTTTAAAAACGAAAGAAAAGAAATGTTCATATTTGAACAAAAGGAAGATATCAATATTGAAAACGAAAATGGGAAATAAAGATGAATGTCTGAACAGAAACAAAATCATCACAAATTGGATAAAGGAACAATCACACTGAGAACCAATACAGATATTAGCGATTACTTTTTTGATACATTAATAACGTATAAAGAAGGTAAAAAGTGGAAAGTGCCAACCTCCTGTTTAAATTGCACAGTATTTTGATCATGTGAGGAAAGGGGAATAATACAAGGCTGAGAGCCTGAACGCGTACGATTCAATGAGTTTTTTTGCGATTGATGAGCAGATTCATCTTGCAATTTAGGCGGTGTGTCTGGAAGATCACCATTTGATTCTATTAATTTATGAATTGAAGATATTGGGGGTGGCGTTTTCGACAACTCTATTTCGTTAATGCGATTCACTGAGCTGAAAGTTAAACTTGTGAAGTATCATCAACATCTTTTATATATATAAAGGAACAATATATACATATATATATATATATATATATATAGTTTTATGTATATATAAAACTTTAAATTCTGAAAGAAACTTGAGATAGGATCAAAATTAGTGGCTTTAATAAAGATTAGGATTAAAGAGGAAATACATTCTCGTTAAGAATAACATTTTTTGAAAATTTTTTTACCGCAACTGTTTGTCTTGCAAACTACGAGGTGTTCCACTTCCAGAAAGGCCTGCAACACGAGAACGTGTAGAAGTTCTCAAATCCTTCACAATAGTTTGATTTTCACTGTCTTGTGAAATTCCATATGAGCGCGAGCTACGCCGTGTTTCTATACCTTCCTCCAATCGTCTTCTAACGACACCTAATTCTGCATTTCGCTTAGCTACTATGACCTAAAAATTTTAATTAGAGGGTTTTAAAGAAGAATTTCAGTTTAATTAGAAAAAAAAATGACCAAATGATCGTTTAAATTCTTTAGTAAAATTTACCGTTTTACTTTTTTTCGGTGCAAAACAAGTCACTTTTTGTTCAGCTTCTTTACTACTACTTGGAGTTCTTTTCTCCGCATTTTTTGCCAATTTCTCAGTATTCCTCGTTGCTATACTCGTGCTAGAAATTTATAATCAAAAACATAGATTTTAGAAGCTGATGAGAAATACTTTCTATAAAATATGACAACATTACAAGTGTATCTAAATTGCTGATAAGTTTCCCAATAATTTTACCATTCAAATATATGTTAAATCATACTTGAATGGCAAAACAGAAATATGCATCTCTGAGCTCCGAAAAGAAGCAGCTTTAGTCGAGACAAATAAATTAGGAGTCTCCGAGTTATTAATGAATCAACATTATTTTTTCTTTATTTAAAATGAATCAACATTATTTCTTCTTTATTTAAAACTGTTTCTGCAATTGTTCCCACTTTTTCTTGCAGACCGTTTAAGTAATCTTGTATAAGTTGAAACTGTTCAGTGCCGATCTTTTCTTTAAATGTACTGGATATCTTTTTAAGTTGCTCAATACTGATCTTTGGATATTTTTTGAAGTCAACACATTTTTTAAGTATTTTTAGATAGAATTTATGAGCTCTCAATCCCATTTTTGTTTCTAAATCTTTTTTTTTTTAAAGAAAAAGAATCATTAACAATTTTAATATTTGTTCACAATAGCCCAACTTTAAAACATACCTTTTAGAAGTTTTTGGTTTGTCCATTGAACGTGCCTCATTTACACATGTCAGCAAACTTGTGTAAATGTTTTCTGGATTTCCAACGCCCAAATTACATAATGTTTTCAAACTCGTCCACGAAAATACATTTTGCTTCAGTGCCAACTTACCCTCATCAGCTGCCTCATCGGGTCGACCAGTTTCCCTGAAACAAACAATTGGTAAAATATGCTTATATCTTCTTCTAACTTCTTTCTCATTTTTATCTAAAAAAACTGAATTTCAAGCAACTTTCCATTTTCGTTTTATTCTCATGAAAAATATTGGTCGCATAAGTGATTAAAATTACATCATATTTTTCATAAAAATATTTATTTTCAACTGACACGAAAACTCTGCTAAGCAAACTGTGAGCAAACGATTCCACAGAAGTATTGCTGAAACAATTATCTAATTTGGGTTGGTCGTGTATACGTAAAGCCATTTCTGCTTCTTGATATCTGAAGAAATATTAGAATTTCGATGAAGCGAAAAAATTTATGAAAAAAAAAATTTACATGCAATCAATTTATATTCAGAATAATTGCATAAACATCCAGGATGCCTAATATTATATTGTGCCCTGCGAAACAATAGTTGCTGTATAGCATAGTTATAGAGTAGAAGTTTACTTGGAAATTTTAACAAGAATCCGTTGCATACAGTATCCAGTTAATTTCTCCCAACAGTAAGAATCTCCCAAAAAAATTTATTCTGGTAGGATTAAGATTTTTATAAATCACGAATCATATTCCTCAAATGTATTAAATTATTCTGAAATAAATTTTAGACTATTAATCTGCTAAATGTTTTTGCTACACTTAAAATGCACATAAAATCTATTAGGAGTATGGAACTTACTAATAAATATCAAAAAATGAGATATCCCGAAGCTTTAAAAGAAGCTCTGGAATCGAACAGAAAGCTTACTTACTTACTTATTTTGTCATTTTTATCGATTCTAAAAAAAAAAAAAAAAAAAAAAAATGAAAGTCTTTATAATGTATTATATAAAGACACTCGTTTGCAGAAATTTGAGAAAGTCCATTATGAATTTAATAAAAATAAAGCAAAACTCATACTTCTCTAAATGATAACAGCAATGTGCGAACAGATAACGAATTTCCGGAGATGAAAGAAATTTGAGTTTCAATAAATTATACGCTGCTTCCAAACGTTCAGCCCGACTCAAGCAGTATGCATACAAATACAACGAATCACTGGTATTCACTAAAAAGATTAAAATATTATTTATGTGATTTATATAAATCTATTTTTTAGTAATGGTCTCTTATATGAATGTATGTATTTAAGAATTAGATATTTTTTACTATTTTTTTTTCACTTCCGAAATTTATTGAAAAATCTGGCAAGATTTCGTGCAATCATTGCAGTTTTTATCAGAAGAGTTTCATCATCATTTTTCTTTTCAGAAAAGAAAATCATTAGTATTTCTGAATAAATTTCAAAAAAGAAAGACTACCTGTTTCATGATACACTTCGGCTAGCATTATCGCATCATCGTATTCAAAATATTGAAGGGAGCAATGTATAATATTCTAAAGAAAATAAATTTATTTGGAAACTGAACTATGAAAATTTAAATCATTATCTTGAGCAACTCAAGAAATTAATTATTAGTTTTTTCACTAAATTCAATCTTGGAATCAAGATGCATCAAAACGAAGAAGTAGTGGAAAAAATTTAACCATGAAATGAGGACAATAACTAAAGAATCAACCTCAATTTCTTTACTGCGTATAGAATCAATATTATCAGGAGGTGCAAGTCTACCCATATTGGCACAAAACCATCAGTAACCATACAGCAACCACTAAATCCGTCTCGCTATTCTTTCCTGCAATAAATTCATCCAAATATTTAACTCTCCATTAAAATCCAAATCTAATCAGCGAGACTGAATGATCAGTCAACAAAGATTTATTGAACTAATGGCATATTATGCGATATGGAAATAGTGTAATATGCTTATTGGTACTATTCAGTAGGACAGGAAAGTTTTTGTCTTTTAGTATGACTTAC
The DNA here is from genome assembly GCA_028564675.1 of Onchocerca lupi. Taxonomy (NCBI): domain Eukaryota; kingdom Metazoa; phylum Nematoda; class Chromadorea; order Rhabditida; family Onchocercidae; genus Onchocerca; species Onchocerca lupi. The sequence goes on along the minus strand of JAOVVO010000969.1, from coordinate 17,277 downwards.
TGTGGTTAAAAGTAAGCAAACCCGGGCACAGGATCTTCGATTGACCCAAAGATTGTGATAATTTTTATCTGCAAAATCAAGAAATAACAAGCTATGATAAATAAATAATGCACAAGTGATGAGAGTAAATAAAAAAATCGTAAACAAACAAGCAAATGTGATACAAAGCATACAGTTCAAGCAGAAATCACAGCTTCCTTAATAAATCTGATAATAAATATAAGTGTCACTAAATTTTATTTTATATCTTTTTCACATTACACATCAGTTAAGCATTACCTCAAAGTCAAATATAAGTTTCAACTGATCAAGCTAAATGCAACTAGCATATATATCTTTATTTTTACACCAAGTTCTAAAGCTTCACGCTTCAACAATGCTATCTTTTTAATCTTAATATTGTCCGAAAATGAAATGAACATTTTCCTGGAAAAAATGAAAGACATCTAAAGCTGAAAAATCCCAAAAAAACAAGCAGCATTAATAAATTTTTTTAAAATGAATTCTAAGTGAACTTTTCCATTCAGCTGCCCAAGTTATAGCAAATGAAGCAAAACTTCAGCTCTAGTCTTTGAAGGTAAGGTCACCTAATAACCATCATCAGCTTTCGCAAATTATCTTACCGACAGAAATTATTATTAGACATAGTTACGTTGATTTTTTTTTTATCTTCACTGTTTAGCACTTATCTTTATATATGCTCAAGTCATTGTCATATTATGCTGCAAGGTGGGTAAACCAATAAATTCACATTTCCAACTTTTTCTTGATAATGAAAAAAGATGTCACATCTTTAGAGCTAACGGAAACCAGTATTTTAAGAAAAAAAAAAAAACAAACTCAAATGAAGTGAAACTGATACTACATGATGGCCTATAGATGAGGTAATTCAAATACATGCCTATGCTGCATCTTGATCCCATGGGAAGTATGAATGCAATTCATTATGAACTAAGCGTACCGAACGAAGAAGTTAAAGTGAAAAATCGATTCAAGGTAATACCGAAATCAAATCTGAAATCAGAATAGCCATATGTTCAAGGTTTTCCCAAACAATACTTGGCCAGAAAATTCTATGAGAACTTTTTTTTTTTTGTTCGTGCAATTGGTAAAACGAATTTGAAAATTTGCTAAACTACAGATTATTCAATCACCATATCTCCGCAAATCACAGGTCATTCATTCGGCAAGTCTCGCCAATACCACAACTCACTCAATTGTACATCTCGTCAAACAGCAGATTATTTAGTCGTCAAGCCTTGCCAAAACCACAGTTCATTCAGTCTCACATTTCGTCAGACTACTGGTCACATCTAGCCAAATCATGCGTCAATTTCGTCAAACTAAAGGTCACGTCACGCCAAAACCACACGTCATCCAGTCGTCACATCTCGCCGAGAACCCCTTGCATTTTACATTATTAATATGAAAATGAAAATATCACCTCAACAGCAACCAAGCAGTATACCTTCCCTATGAATTCTAAATTTTAAATTAGCGGGAAGATTACGGTAAAGATCATTCCAGAATTTCATTGGTGGCTAAAATGGTGAGACAAGCAAAGAAACTTCATGTTGCATCGGGCAGGTTAGGCAAGCAGATAGCTAGAAACAGTTTGTGTCAGTGAAAGCAGAGAGTTGATCATGTGATTATAAAAGAAGCGTGTGGGGCAGAGTATTCTCAAAGCAGGCGGGTTACGTGGTGACAGGAGGTGCGTGTTTGACATTTGTTGTCGTTTCAGGCGTTGCGTAAGTGTTGAGGACGTAGCGGTATGTCAGAATTAGCCATTAGCAGTTCTTTCAGTCTTCTCTGTGGAAAGTAAGTTTCAGACTCTTTGTTGAAACTTGAAACTTGAGAAAGGTCGTGATAGACTAAGAGAAATTTTTGAAATTTACTCAAGTGGTCGTTCAGTTGCAAACACTGAAAAGTAACAGTTGAAAGATGGCCATGTGCTACGCTTAATCCCAACAGAAACACGCTGCGTTATGTTCTCTATTGGTGAAACGAAATTCTTCGGGAAATGTCATTTATGGAGAGGGAAGGATGTAGGACAGTCGCTTCTTCTATCTCCTCTTTCCAGCAATATGAAGTAGGATATCCTCCATGGTCATTGTTCCTCATTCACTTAAACGATCCTCAGCTTTCATTACAAAAGGTGTAAATGGTACAAGTATAATGAATAGAGTCTTTGTCACAACCTAAAATTATTTGGAAACTTAATTAAATTAATGATGCATGGTCTTCTCCAGTTGTTAGTTTAATATTTTATTTCTTAAAATTGAATCGAATCGGAAATGTGACCATGTTATCAGATGCTAAGCAGTCACGATGTTCTTATTTCTTTGTATATTGCTGATCACAAAAAGTATTAGTCTTTCTTGTTTTCAGTTGTAAACGTGGGCACGTGGGCCTCGAGTGTTATTCCTGACGCCCCTACTAATAACTTATTAAGTAACGAACATCTTCATTCTTTGGAAAGTTTTGTTAATGGTAAGTTATTGCCGCTTTTTTATTTGTCACTGAGGTTTATTGTTAAAACTTTCCTTTTTCCTTAAGTCATCATCTTGGAGAAATTCTAAGTAATTGATGTGCATCCTACATTAATTTATCGGAATTTAGCGTTGAACAAATAGAGATAATAAAGGAATTTCATTATGTGGTGCCGAATATAAAGAATGAGATCATTAGTATGTCTGGAAACCAAAAACTCTGGAAGACATAGCTTATTTGTAACCAGTATTTCCAGAAGTTTCATCAGAATGGTGTTGTCATTTGGTAGATGGCATTACATTAGCAATATTTTTACCTTTTGATCAAAGCACATGGAATTTATCGAAGGGTGCATTTGTCTCGTTGTTAGAATTTTGCGAAGACAATCTACCAATTAAACGTATTCTGCTCTGTCTAAACAAAATCAATGTCGATGAAACGGTACATTTCATTAGATTGCTTTTTGTTAAAATGTTTTATTAGTTAGGTTTTTCTATTATTCATGATGGATAAGTACTAAGTATTTTTTTTGCAAAATGTAAAAACAGTAAAAATTTTTCCTGTCCGGTTAATCATTCTGATGTACTGCATCATTTCGACTTAGGCGATTTTTGAAATGTGTCCAATCTCGATTAATTACCGGTTTTCTAATCTTGCCTTAGATATGTCAAAATATATGCTTCTGCATCTTAAATCAAGTAGTGTAATGTTTTTGGTTTTTATGTTTAATCTGAATTATTTCAGGTCGCATCTTGCTTCAAGTATCTGGGCTTTAGTCCTCTTCATACTCATTTGTATCCCTCCTGTATTGACTCTCAAGGAGTATTTGTAATGGTTTACAATATATAATTCATTTTTTTAATTTCTTATAATTTATGTTTTTATCACTAAAATAACAAGCTTATGAAATGCTTAAAAGCATTTCTTAAGATTGTTACTCTAGTGATAAAAATTTGCAAATCCTGACAATTTGAAATGTTTTTATTCTGTGTGGTAAAAGATTTCGTATGATAAGTTGGATATTGTGGTACATGCTTAGTTATTCTGATTATTAAGTGGCAATCAAATTTGTAATTTCGATTCATACATTGATTTATGAAGGTTCCTGCTTGATTTTATGTTTCATTGTATGATATGTTTATTACTTCGGAATTGATTCATGGTAGGAAATTTGGAAGTTGAGATCATGGTTTATGATGATGTATTTCAAAAGAATTATAAGTTATTAGAAGAAACATGATTTTTTGTGTTTCTATAGTTCGTGATGTTTGTTTTGGTAAATTATATATGTACCTGAATCATATGCTTAATATGTGGTCTTACTCTGTTAGATTTACTAGACGTTTTGGTATATTCTCAAGTTTCACTATTCTCTTAATTCGTTTTTGTAGATGATTTCCTATTTATTGTATCAATCGTACCAATTCCATTTATTTTATTTCAGATTCATTTAAAATAATGCTGCAGATTTTAAAAAATACAAATAGTTTTATATAGAGATTTGTTGTTGCTTACATTTGAAATCAATTGTGTGTTCCATACTTTTTCTGAAAGAGAATGCACGAAATTAAATACGGTTCTTACGAAAATAGATGAGTTTTCAGTTTCAACATAAATTGAAGTAGATACAAATTGTCCGAAAGATATGCGGGAAATGAACTAAGCTAGAGTGAATCTTCGCCGAATTCTGTTTTGTAAAATAAGTAAAGGAAAAGTAGAAAGAAAATATCAAGCTGGGATGGGAATCTCGAAGTTCTTTTAGTGATTTTGAGATTCTTCTGGAGATAAAAGAAGAAAAATTTGCTCGGATGATATCTTTCCTTGAAAGAATGCCCTTTTGCATGATGAATAATAGTGATGTAAAGGATTTATGCATAAAAAACACTGGGAAGGTGCATGACTAAATTCTGTAAAAATGAAAGCTTTGTCCACATTATTTATAGGATAGTAATCAGTCCCGGTAAGAATCGACGACAGTAGTTTGGTTCCCGCAATTGGGATAATTCTTATCGCGGCTGTGCCGAAACATCGTTAAGACTATCAGAAAATGAGGGAGTCTCGTGAGGATTCGTCAGATAATAGGAAACTAAAACATTTCCTGGATATTTTGCCACTGGATACGATTGAATATGCATGCGCCTATGGTTCGGGTGCGGTACCGCAGGATAGTGATGGTACATCCGGTAAAATGATCGATTTCATTATTGTAACGCGAGATTCGAACGAATTTCATAAGCAGAACCTGGAAATGAATCCGACACATTACTCATCATTACGTTTTCTGGGTTATCAAAAGATTGCGCAAATGCAGAAGAATTATGCTGCTCGGGTCTATTGTAATACACGAGTGCTATATCAGATATGGTTTAAATCCTAAAAAATTTTGAAATTTTTTGCAAATTTATATCGATTTATATCGCTATTTATGAATGTTGAGCGGTCTTTTGCATCCTATGACAATCTTCAAATATTCTTTCTATTAAAAACTCAAAAATCAAAGTTAATAGTGCGGGAATCAGTCCAAAAATCGGAAGAAATTACTGGTCTCGATTTCTTGTGACAAATCAATTTAAAATTCGTTTTAGGATCAGCTTATAAAATATTCTGTAATTGATACCGATGATTTCTTACTGGATCTAATCGATTGGAAGTGGATGTATTTAGCTGGAAGATTGCAAAAACATGTTATTGACGTTGTTAGTCCTTCATCGAGGATAACTTTCGCTATGAAAAAGAATCGCTCAAGTGCTTTACAGGTAATTGAAGGCTCGTTGACCTTTCCTCAAGATTTATTTTTTTCTTTTTTTTTTTTTTTTTTGGGAAAGCAAGGGATTTCATGCCTTAGAAACTTTCAGGCGTCATGATTTTGCGATAAATTTACACTTGTACAAGTATTCTGTAATTGATACTAGTTTCCAGGCAGCATTATTACTTTTGCCAGATAAATTTATACTTTCACAATTTTACAACGAGATCATATCGCTTTCATATCGAGGTGATTTTCGAATGTTATTCGGTGAGGACAAAAATAAAATCCGAAGAATTGCTGAGGGAAGTAGGGCTCAGCTTAATCAAATCTACGTACCACTTTTAAAAGCTGACAAAGATGTTTCCATCCAAGGCTGCACTATTGAACAAGTAACCATGTTTCTTTCAGAATAATGTTATAATATATTGCACGTTATTAATGAAATCAGAAATAAGATGAGATAGCTGATTTGAATTAAGAAGAAATTATTGTCTCATAGTGTACCTCATCATTGCATAATATTTAATTCTTCAGGATAGATGCAATGCCGTATTTTTTAAACGAATTTTGGAATTACCGCTTAATGTACTTTGGAATTTGCAACGAAGAATTAATAGCAAAAATGGAACGCAAAACGATATAGGTACTTTTTTTTAGAAATGCCACCTATAATAAATAAGACAAGAGATTCAAAACTCCTAAGTATTGTGTTCAAGAAGAAATTGCTGCTTCACTGGCACGACGACTGGATGGACCGAAACCTGTTGCTGCAGCCATAGAAGATATTGTCTGGAGATATGCTTTGCAACAAACTGCAAAAAATGTATTTTCTGCAGGTATCAGACGCTCAGTTGCATACGCTTTTACAAAGATCACACGAATGCTAAAGTCATTAAAATATTTATAGCATTAGAACCTGATACAGATTATATTGCTTTGAAAACTGATATCCCTTGACAAGTTATAATGTTGAGAAAAAGTTGAAGGATTCGAAATTTTGGATGTTATTTTCTTATTCTTCAAACGTTCTGATTTTCTGTGCTGAAATTCGATTGAAAAATTGCCAAGTTTGTCACTGATTTCTAGGAAATGATTTTATAATAGAAATAGAGGGGGAATGTACTTTTTTATTACTTTACTTTTATTGCCACTTGATAGTTACTAGTAAATAATATTTGAAAAAATCCAAGTTAATGTCCTAATGTTTGATCTATGTTAAATTTTCCTTTGTACTAAAATAAGGCAATAACAGTTAGCGGACATCATTATTCCAAATGTGTTGATATCTTAAAATTCAGCACAAGAGATACTTGTTGTGATAGAAAGGAAGCGTTAATTTATTAAAAAAGAAGCTTATGCAAATTCTATGTATGAGCTTTCTTTTAATATTTTCATAATGTAATAAGAAGTGTGAAAAGGATGTCTTTGTCAAGAATATGACAGAATTCTTCCAGAACACTCTAAACATTAAAAAAAAAAAAATAAAAGTGTGGTATAGTGTAGAATTAAAGTGTATAAAAGTAGAATTGAATTTTTCCTTAAAAGCGGGTTGTTAAGATGAACTAACTGAAATAGAAAGTTGCAGTAATAATAGTATGAACTGGAAATTCATACATCAAAATTTTAATATACAATACAAAACTGATCACTGAGATTTTGCAAATGATGAATAAAAATGCATAAACGACAAGGTTCACTTTGAAAATGATGGGAAACAGTGGGTGGGAATCATTAAAGAACATTCCTCATTTTAATAACAGAACAAGATAATTGCGTATTTCGTCTGAACTCTTGAAATTGAAACATGTCAGGGAAGATTCAAAATGTTTTTACTTTCATAAATTTGTTGTAAGCGATCGAAAACTTGTTCTGCAATATCAACAAGCCTGGTAATTGCCTGCTTAACTTCATGCTCATGATGTGGACTTTCCCCATTTATAATCGCATTCAGCATATAATCTCGAGAAGCAAGCAGATGGGTCGCTGCGCCAACAAGTTTCCTAACAATCCAACTGTGATATTTTGACAGCGTGCTATTATAGCTTGCCTGACATAATGCTGAAATCTGAAATCGTTCATGAAATAGCTTCACTCTAAGTTTATGGATAACTTCTGACAAATTCACGCATCTATGAAAACATTCTATTCTATTCTGCTAACATAACAAAATTCGGAAATATTGTGCAGTAGAAGTGGATTTCGTTGCATCCTTCGATGTTTCTTTTGAATCAGAAGTTAATCATATTCATTTCGAATTAATATATGCATTAGCTGAATACTTGGATGGTTAATATCTTCTCAAATATGCTTGTTAGTAGGTTATTTCTAGGACTTTAAATTGAAAAATCTTAACATACCTCATCTCCTTTACAGGAATCCTTCAAATTCTTCAAGAAGTCAACGATGAATAATAGGGCTCTATGCAGTCGTAGCAATGTTCTTGAACCCTTCAATATAACAATAAAGAATTCAAATTTTACAAGATGCGAAAATTACAGCATGAGTAATAGATTGAATTTCTGTCTTGAAAGATATTTTTTATTTTAGTCTATTCAAATTAATATAATTACTTTTTCGGATGGTGCGCCCGAACGACATTCCCAAGATACCATGCTATTTACAGTGTCATAATGAGCAGGGTCGACTACATGTAACTCATGCAGGATTTTTTCCTTCTCCAACAAATCTTTCTCAACAAAAGAAAATCCTTTACTGAGAAGTGAGAAAAATCTGGAACAAACTGCCTTAAAAGACTGAAATTTTTGAATGGAGAAGCCAAAGGAATTTTCTTGTTAAATTCCGAGATTAGCGACATCTTGAAATATATACATTGCTATTACAAAGATTTTAAAAATTCGTTTATGGGCAAAAAACGCATGAATTTCTTGCAGATTGACTTATGAGGATTATTTTTATGGGCACTTATCTATTCAATCCTCACTTGTTATCGGGGGTACAGGAACTTTCGAGTCATATGTCTTGTTCCTGCAGCTAAAAAAATCATTTTTCATTATCGAACATCTTTGACATACGAACAGATCAGAAATCGGAACAGGGCGGAAATTGACCTAAATTATGGGTCATTCCAAGATCACGAATTGAGAGCCAAAACAATGTGTATTGTGGAATAAGAGCATAAATGATTTAATTTGTTTTTAGACAACAGAAAAAAGCAAGACTGTTAAATTCACTGTAAACAATTCTGTCAATTAAAACGAGAAATTCGAAACTAATGGCCATAAATGGCGGATATGCAGGTTAAAACTGACATTCAACTATGGAAAAGCGACAATCTCCCGCGACCTACAACTATTAAGTCTTATTATAAATCATGATAAGACTTATTTCATTAACTGTCTGCGTCAAGATGAAAGCCTTCATTGTCAATACTAGCTCTGCTTTTGAACACTATATGGATTAGCACGATATGAAAGGAATTAATCAATTACATAATAATTGTCCCTTAATTCTCAGTTCTTTTATTTGCAATTAACTAATTCGTAATTTGCAGAATATTTGTTTGTATATTATTTTTAATACGCCAGCAGTTCTGGCCATTGAAGCACTAAATCTCCAATTTCACTTATGTCTCTAATTCTAATTACTTTAAGCAAGATTAAAAAAATGAAAAGCAATTCATTGAAAACTTCCAACCAAAAGGAAATAAAGTCCATTAACTTACTTGTTGATCTGTCGATATGCATCAATGTATAACGGCAAACTAATGTCATTGTCACCAACCAGTGACTTTTCAAATAACTCAGTCACCAGATTGATATCAAATTCATTGCTTCTTATCACAGTTTCCTCCATCACTTCTCTTTTACCCATTCAATCATTGATAACAATGGTTATCAGTGATTGATCATTCTGAATATGTAAACACCCGTTATGTTTACACTTGAATTCCAATGACAAAAAATAAACGAAATGAATAGTAAGGAAGGAAGGAAGAGAAACAGAGAGAGAGAGAGAGAGTGAAAGAGAGAAGGAGAGGAAGAGAGGGGGAAAAAGGTGACATTTCTCGCCGATTTAAATGAAATTCCAGTATCACTCAGGCTGATCAACCAGCTTTGATTGATCACACTCGATTAAATTTGCAGCTGGGGTATTTCACGGTTGGTATGCTGATTTTCTTTCTTCCTTTTTCCCTATTTTCTTCGAAAGATTGACGAGATTGATTGATTTTGCCGATTGAAATAAACTTAGGTGGTGGATTAGATACTTCACCATCTGAATATTGCATCTTGTATATTGCGAATATTATTATTACGTTCGTGAGGTTTATATACACTGTTCATTAGCATTTCAATAACGAGAGTTTCATTCCAACAATTACGCGAATTTTCGAAATTTAGTAGAAACATTTCCATTACAGGTTAAATGGATTGGAACAACTGGGAAGAATCCCGAAGAATTGGGTTTGATATCGCTGAAGCCGCCATAGCATTCAGTTCTGATAATAGGTAGTGGAAAATTAATTTTCTTTTCTTTTTTTTTTCTATTATTTTTTTCTGAGAAGATTAGAAGTTTCACTTACTCTGTAGAATTGTTGTAACTTTTTATCCATCATAGATTATATATACTCAATCGATCTGTTCTGTTTTCCATTCCCATTTTTCTTGTTTTATTGTATAATAGTCTTTTTTTATTACAAAAATTTGTGGCAGTTCTTTGAGAAATCTAAAAAAATTTAACTATTTCATTCAAGTAATATATGACGTCAGTTGCGTAGTATTTAACATAAGAAGAGTTGATATTTCTAATTTTTGTTGCAGACACGCGTTCATTATTTCTAATAACGATGTAATAGTTGTGGAAGTAGAAAGTGGTCGTCGTAAACAGCTTCTTGTTCATCCTGCAAAAATTGTCGGCCTTTATTATGCATTTCCTGGCAAAGTAGGTTTTGGAATATGTAAACAGAGTCAGTAAATTTTGTTTACAAATTTAGATCTCATTATAACTTGAAACAATCTAAATCAGGAATTGTGATTTTAGCAACATAATTGCAACATCAACCATCAATTTATTTATTTATGTATCGACATTATATTGATAGCTGTAGTGAAAATGTTATCCTTGATCATTCTTACTGCATATAAGTAAATATTTTAGGCAATAACTTATACCATTAATGGCACAGAATATATCTGGAGCACTGATACATGGTCTGTTTTGCACTGTCGAGAACTGAACTGTGCGCCTCTTAGCATTTGGCATTCAAATGAAACAACTTTGGTCAGTTCCATCAAAAAATTTAATCAGTGAGCAAGTTTATTTTTCAATTCATTTAATGTTTCAGGTTATAACTAAAAATGAAAATGAGGAATTGATTATTACAAAGATTAACGGAAATGAAGTCCTGCAAAAACAGGAAATTTTACGAACTGGGCCTCATAATATTGGATCTTCTCAGCTTGCTATTACGGTAAGTAAATTTGCTAAAAAAAAAGAAAAAAAAAGACCTTTCTTATATTTTATACATCAATAATGAAAAAGTTTCAGAATACTCTTTGCATAAGTGTGGTTTAAAGATTACAGAGTAGAAATATCTTTTAATAATTTTGCAGACTTTACACAAAAATAACGGAAATTCTGACGAATATAATCATATTCTTTTCTGTTTTAGGCTAATTATTTTGTGTGCTGTGAGAAACTCTTTGTATATCTTTATACTTTTGGTGAGACTGGAGTTAAACGATTCAAATATATTGGTAAAGCTGAATTCATGGATTCGTCGTTGTTAGAATTTATAAGTATTACGGCACTTGGGGATACAGTGGCAGCCGCAATTTCATTTGGTCGCGTTTTTATATGGTTCGTCAAATGAAGAAGATAATGAAACATAAGAATTTGGTGACAGAAGCATATTTCACTACTAAGATGAGGGATGGGATGAAAAAATTTTGTTGATAACTTCGTTTTCAATTTCATTTAGAGATAGAAGTATATATCTTTGAGATGTATAGCATATTATTCGATGGCATCTTATTTCTACTTCGACAATTTTATGTAGCGGGAATTTATTTTAGAAATAGTCGGTCTTATTCATCTTTTCTTTTAAATATAGCTGCAAATTATTTCTAAATATTTTTAATTTGTTCCGTCAAATTTTGTACTAATGACTGTATCATTTTTGTCTTTTTTTTTGTTTTTTTTATTAGATTTAGATTTTCATGCAATAACAAATCTTAAATTATTTTTCAGGAATAACGTGAGCCGGAAAGGTATCAGTACATTCAGTCACTCAGTACATTGGCATAAATGGGCTCCATGCTTAGCTCTAACCGAATCAAATACTTTATTTTCTGCTGGTGATGAAGGTGTTTTAGCAAAGTTTGCTCTTTCGGAACTAAAGTCGATAGCTAAGCCACAACTGTTACCAAGGTTGCAAGCACCAGTTCGAAGACTTAATCTTTCTGAAGATGGTTCTGTTGTTGCCGTTGTATTGGCTGATAATTCGGCACATTTCATTCTCAATTCAACGTTGAATGTTCTTTCCTCAATGGAATCAATTCTCTGTTCTCCAAAAAAGTCGCTATTTCCCCTCACTGAAGATCCTCTTCATACAGATTATGTTGTACATAGTGCACGTCCTGGATTTATGCAGTGGATTGTACCATCTACTATGATCTCTATTGCAACGGTACCGAATTAATATTATGTAACTTTCATTTGAACAGTTCTTGGACAGCAGCGTGTCCATAGCTAATGGATAGTTACCTATCTTCTTTTTCTTCGTAATTAATTTACAAGCGGCATAGATTATCTCCAGTAATTCATTTTCCCACAAATTTGTGAATATTGATTGTGGTTTTATTAATTCAGTAATGACTTATTATAAGATTGCAAAACTGCCCTAAATTCAGTGATGCAGCTGTATGCTTGACATTGCTCTTGAAAGAATCATTTCTTTATATCCTTCTGCTATTAAAATCTCAATAGTTCCATTAGAAAATATAATCAAAGAGAGACATAGATAATAAAAAATTATTGCTGCTTTATTTCTTAGGCTGATGTATCAAGAAAGAATCCGCTAGAAGGAGAAAATATATTTTCTGATACAACGGGTTACACAGACGTTTGTGAAGTTGCATTATCACGAACAGTAATGGTGACCGCTGATAATGATATCGGTTTTGATATACCAAATGTAAGTTTTTTATATTTCTTAGAATATTGTTTGATAATCAGACTTTGAACTGTTAATTCGAATTAAATACTAAAATTGAAAAAGTCGTCAATAAAAAAGAAAATCTGAACTGTCTCTCAGTAAAGAATATTTTGAAGAAAAAAGAAAAAGATTTCAGAATCGATTGCAATTTTGGCGTCGAAATGAAGATTTGGGTTGTTTTGCTTTAGAGTATTGTGAGTTATACGTTGATGGAGTTATAAAATTTATCCGAGCTTGTCTCGATTATGACATGTTCGTTACTGCTGACAATAAGGTTGAATTATTTCAGAAATTTCTTTCGATTTTTCAGTTCCAAGTAGATAAAAGATTTACAAGCTTTGAAGAAAATATTTATTTGCCATTAAAACTTTTTCTTGTCAACTAAGGATAATTACTTCTCTTAATTACTTACTCGTTAAATTATTTCAGGGAATTCTGTGCACATGGGAAAGGATAAAAAATGATGAAAAAAAGTGGTACAAGTCGAATGAAGTTCATTGGATGGATGTTCCTATTTTGCATATGTCAAGGATACGAAACTCACATTTTGCTGCTATTCATGATGTCTCTTTTTCATTTTCTTTTAGATTCGAATGTTTGAAAATTTCAAAGTAGACTTTTAAAATTTCTGAATAGACTAAATTCCAGTTTGAAGTCAGAATTTAATTTCTGAATCTGCTAATCAATTCGTTTTCAGATTAGTCGGAAGACCGATGGAGTTGTTGTTTTGTGGTGTGTAGAACAAGGAAAATCGCCACGTGTAATTTACGTTCATCAGGGCAACGGCAAACTTACAGCAGTGGAGTGGGCTTCTGTGAACAATACCAACTTACTTATCATATCATCTAAAAGTTGTATCTACGCTTTCAATACATGCACGCGTACACCACTATGGATTGTTTGCGAACCGGATTTGAGACTCGCTGTAACATCTCAGTTTACGGTTGCATATAATAAGAATGGTTTGTTATTCTCAGATGGAGAAAATTTTTCTGATAAAATTATTGGCAAAAGTTTTATTATTTGTACAGGATCCAGATAATGACATCAAAAACTACCAGAATAAGTAATGCAAAACAAAAATTTATTTTATCATTGTTATAATAAAATTTCTACTTTTTTTGTAGTTGTTTCTGTAATCGATAGCTCTTCCGGTACCTTATTGTGTCAACGGAAGTTAAATTCAACTCCAGAAAGTGTTATTGCTGTTGGAGAAAACCAAACGTTTACAGTGGTTGCCGCTTATCAAAAGGTTTGCATTATTTCTTTAAAAGAAAAATATATTTAAAAATCAAAACATGTTTGTTATACCATATAATCTAAGCTGCCTCTCCAGATTATTATGATTGTCCGAGAAATAATATATTTTTATGTTATGTTTAGTGAATTAAACGCAGTATTAAAGACTTTACTTTTTGTAATTTTCATAATGACTCCAAAATCGCTTCTTTTTTCCTCAAAAAGAAAAAAAATCATTTCAGGGTTATGGGGTAGTCGCAAAATCGGAATTGCTAGAAGAAGCGCAAAAACAGTTATATACGAGGAATGCAGCTTTAAAGAAGACTCCGTTTTCAAAATTATTAACTCTTGGCAAAAAAGAAGTTGAAAATAATGAAGTTTCTATCGAAACTTTATCCAATTTGGAAATCTTCTCTGGACCATCATATTCACTTGCACCTATACCGTATTTGGCTCAAAAATTTATTCGTTCATGTTTTCTATTACCTCAACATTATAGTTCTATTGAGCAATGTTAATTATGCTATAATTTATCCAGGATTGTTAATTCATTTCATTCTTATCCCACTTATAACTGCAAATTTAAATGATTTATATTTTTCATCTTTCCAAAACTTAAAGCTTTCATATTCCGCTTCGTTTGTGTCACATTAACACTATAGAAGGAATATTTTTCGAATACGGCTTCGAATTTAACATTGTTGGAATTAAAATTACTGGAACTATTTCAAATCAAATACACCTTGTGCAGGAAGAACTTTTTGCGGCTGTTTGGAAACATGATGCTAATTCGTAAGGTTATAATTGATCTTAAGTTTAGATCTTTAATTCGAAATTTGGAAGGGTGCAAAACTTGTGACTGCCATTTCTCGTGCTTTTAGCGAAGCGGTTTAAATGAATAATTATGTATGAGTAATTATTCATAAGTTTCGTATTTTATGATAGTAATTGAAATCATTTTACCATTGAAATTATTTCGAGAACTATTTAAAAAACTAAAATGTCTGAAGTATGCGAGTTGCATTCTGCAATTTTTTCTTGTGTATTTGTTGCTTTGTTATTAATTCTAATAATAACTTCTAATTATTTATTGTTGCTGAAAAGCAGAAATGTTATGTGATAGCCAGATGTTAATATCTCCAAATTTGATGTGAAAAAAATTTTTGGAGTTGCCATGGTGCGCTTTATATTTGTTACAATGCAATCCGTATCATCTGCATTCAACCGAATGAAATGAACTTTTTCATGATAATGTTCTGTATTTGTACTTATGGAGGTTGAACAGAAATGCAGTGGAAAGGAATATTTGAAGTGGTCGGATTAGCTGGAACTGTTTTTTGACAATAATTGAAGGAATAAAGTTTTAAATTAATAATAGAATATTTACTATCTTGTTGAGACACATAGATATAAAAAGCTTAAAGAGCATTGAAGATTTCAGTAAGGTGAAGAAGAATGGTCGAGTGCCTTGCGAGTAAGTTATTTGGAAAAAATAATCGAAGTATGCATTGTAGTGCAAAAAAAACGGACATTTTCAAGTCCATTGTAAATTTATTTAATTTCCCAAATATCAACGGAAGAAATGTGTTTCAAAAGTGGAGGGATTAGTTTCTCATATAAATCCTTTCCATTTCCATACCTTTGAATTTCCAGTTGCATTTTATTTGGTTTAATTACTTTATTGGGTTTCGCTGGCAGTATCACCAATTTGTAGCCTAGACCCTTATTTCTTGCCATTATGTGAATCCGTTTTGGAGACAAAAAGACATATGCATGCTATTCAAGTTAGCTAATAAATCACAAATAGGCAAATGCGTTACTCAGAGAAAGTATAAAATTCGCAATCAAAAGGGCGATTAAAAATTGATTATTCAACCTTATGAAATTAATACAATAGTTTTAACTCCTTTTCAGCACTATCAGGTTATTGAATTCGATAAGATCGCGAACAATCAAGAAAATCATGAACCGATCAGTAATTTCAACCATGTGAAAAATATTATTCATCAGTTATTAGATTTATTCAAGAATTTACTCAGTTTTATATATTGCATCATAAGTTACTTGATTCATTTATTTATTTATTCATTTCATTTTCGAATATTTTCAGATTTGTCCAGTACGTAAATGGCAACATCTGCATATTGCAGAAGCAAGTAGAGCATTGCTTTTCATTTAATATCATTTGTTATCATTAAACACTGGTAATTTAAATGATCAGAAGTTCAATTAAGTAAATCAAATAAAACGATATTACAGTAAATCATGAACTTCTTGGTTTTCAGGATTTTGCCGGCCACTACAAGATGTTCGAACAGATCAGTTAACATGCTTCTCATGCTTCAGCATTGTTTATGTCAAAATCTGTAAACTCTCTGCGATAAATAATCGATGCTTTTAATTTTAATGTCTGTATGAAAATTAGTGAAAATGTTAATTTATATAAATAAAAATGTAAATGTTCGTTGTACCTTGCCACACAGCGTTTCAAGTTCTTCATCGATTGATTTGAAATTTTGATGCAACGTTGCATTCGAATAGGCGTGTGTTTTTTGTATTTTTGTTTATATAAACTAGCTGGGTCCGGTCACGCTTTCTGTCAGCGTATTTTTTATGAAACATTTATAATAAACACCCTAATAGAATTTATTTCCTCCATTAAATGATTCAAGAATAAATCGATATCCAGTTTTTAAGATAAAAGCTGTCTTATTCTATCTTATCTTTTTCCTTTGATTCTTCTTTTATCGATAATAAAGAAAACATATGTTTCAATATCCAATTTTTTTCAGATTCGAAGACGTAAAATTTAGAATCAAGAAATTGGTTGTCTCTAACAGGTTTTTAGAGAACGCCGTTTTCTTTCATTTCCCGAACTAATTTTCAGTAGATCCAGCGCAGCAGATTTCGAAAAAACAAATTTTCTTTGATATAATTGAAGCTTAGTAATTTGAAGAAGGTTAAAATTTATATTTTTATTGTTGAGAGTCTTTAAATATAGCAGCAGGTATGCAAGATAAAAAATCAGAAGAAAAAATTATGAATTTTCTTCTCAAATCATAAAACAAGTTGATGTTTGTATGTATACTTTATATATAACGTTTCCACTCTTACATTCTCGAAAATAAATCATACTGTTCAGAATTTCTGGTTTGTTTTCCAGCCAGCTGTTGTCAGAAAAAAAAAAGAAATGAATTCCATTTATTTCTTACTCCAATAAAAAGATCAAGATTACAATGAGTGATAAATGGAATGAAAGCTATTGCAATTTTTCGAAATCAATCTTTTTTTTTCCTACATTTTTATGTGAAAATAAATTCCGATCTAAATTTTCCAAATTCTTTCAATTAGTTTATTTCACTTTTCACTGATTGAAATGACCAGCTGTTATTAAATTTGTTTAAATTTCAGAATCGAATACGAATGATCACTGATGTATTAATTTTCTTTACCTTTAGAGCTGAAAAACATAAATGCATTGTAGGGGAAATGTGACTATTGTTGGGGATAGAGGAGTTCTGACTGATTTGTAATTGGGATGCTAAAGTCGTTGGATTGAAGATCTTTTTGTTGCTGAGATTTGACGAAGTCAACAATAGCCTTTATTAGGTTCACACAATATTAT